>WNWK01043335.1:0-15549 GCA_009830355.1 Cherax destructor
TAACATCAAAATACAGCACAGTATTTGACAAAGTATCTCCAACAGATTCCACCAAAAGTTAATCACTATTAATCAAAATAGTAAAATTTATCTCAATGCATTATTGTATAAATAAGCAAATAATTTTCAAGTACTTTTGCCAAAGAGCAAATTTTAAGATCTTTGAGAGGCACTTAAATTTAGTCTAGCTACTAATTTTACAAATATGTGCAGGGAATATGCATACTTTCAAGGATATTTATGAAATGGGAACACTGGCAACACAGGATGGATAATAATGAAAGCTATGCATCAGTATTTCCCACCAATCAGAACATTAAACCTTCTAACAATCAAGCCAGATCAGTCTGTAATATAGCTGGGTATTTTGGGGATAAAGCTTTTTGCCTCAGCTTCTAAATTCAATGGACAGTATCTTGATTGATAGAAATGACAGTATCCAGGGCAGTAGATGAGGTTAGTGAGGGTTCTTGCACATATCATTCACAACAGTTATGATGCTGAATGGTCAGTGAGCTGACATCTAAATTTTTTTAACAATTCTCTTGAAACTAAAACAAGATTTTTCTATGTATTTAACAAGACCAAAATGCATAAGAATTCACATTAAAAAGGAAATATAAAAGTTTAGTCTTTAACCTCTTAACTGTTAAATGTAGATCTAAATTGTTTCGCTAGCGCTCCAAACAAAGATCAACGTTTTATTTTTCCTGCTTCCAAATTTGGCACGATTGGCCTGAGATGCCTGGTCAGTACAGAATGGGTCTTAACACTTGGTGTGCACAGTATTAAAAATATCTGGGACCACTTGTACCTTGGGGAGCACCAGTTCAACTGAGCGCCAGCTAGAGCAAACAGTGTGGCAAACACCAGGGATTCACTGATGTTATGTCCTATTAACAATTCCCTTTAAAAGGAAAGTGATGCTGACCCTGAGTTTAGTGGCTTTGAGGTGGATGTAGCCACAAGTGAGCGAGGAAATATAAAAAACCTCGATAATAACCTATGTGCAACATTTGTGCAACATCCTTTAAATTTTGGTACCATTGGTAGAGTCATCCTGCCAGAATGACCTATAATTTATGCCCTAAATAAAGAGAAACAATTCTGGAATGTGTAATACATGTTCGGCAGACTGACTGGCTGGCTGGGTGACTGATTGACTGTCTCTGTCTGTCTGTGTCTGTCTGTCTGTCTATCAGTCTCTGTCTATCTCTGTCTCTATCCCACAGGTACACACAAATACAATTACGTATACATAGTGTAAATTACCTAGGATAACCAAAAAAATCCAGAAAAAGTGCTATACTGTGCTTGTAGATATACAGTGGTCCCTCCGTTTTCGTGTATCTCTGTTTTCGTGTGTTTCCGTTTTCGTGCAGTTTTCAGGAAAATTTACCTCTGTTTTCGTGTGATTCCCTCCGTTTCGTGCTTGGTCCGGAACCTGTCCACCAGTGCCGCGCACATACAAAGGCCGTAAACCGCCACCCACGCACCTCCCACGCACATTGTCACGCAGTCTAGCATTGTTTACGCTTGAGTGAACATCACCCCAGGAGTTTAAACAAAACATTTATTAACAATTCATTGTTTTTGGCCCTTGATTATTGTGTGTGACTACTAAATAAACTACCATGGGCCCAAAGAAAGCTCCTAGTGCCACTTCTTTGGTAAAGAAAGTGAGGAAGACCATAGAACTGAAGAAAGAAATAATAGAAAAATATGATTGTGGTGTATGTATTGCCGAGCTCGCCAGGATATACAAGAAAGCCCCAACAACCATCGTTTCCATTGTGTATAAGAGAAAAGCAATCACTGAAGCTAATGTTGCAAAAGGGGTGAATACAATAATGAAACAGAGATCACAAACAATAGAAAATATGGAGAAATTGTTGTTGCTGTGGATAAACCAAAAACTGCTAGCGGGTGATAGTGTTGTGCAATCCATCATACATGAAAAAGCAAGGCAGTTGCATACCGATCTTGTCAAGAAAATGCCTGACACCAGTGATAATGATGAATTTAAGGCTACCAAAGGCTGGTTCGAAAAATTTAAGAAGTGAAGTGGCATACACAGTGTTGTAAGGCATGGTGAGGGTGCCAGTTCAGATAAACAAGGGGCTGAAAAATTTGTGCGCGACTTTAAAGAATATGTAGAGGCTGAAAATTTCAAACCCCAACAAGTGTTTAATTGTGATGAAACAGACCTCTTTTGGAAGAAAATGCAAAGGAGGACCTACATCACGCAGGAGGAAAAGGCAATGCGAGGACACAAGCCTATAAAAGACAGGCTAACTCTAATGTTGTGTGGTAACGCTAGTGGGGATTTCAAAGTGAAGCCTTTACTGGTGTATCACTCTGAAAATCCCAGAGTGTTCAAGAACTACAGTGTTGACAAGAGTAAATTGTGTGTGTTTTATAAGTCTAATGCTAAGGCATGGGTCACTAGGAAAATTTTCCTGGAATGGTTTAATCAAGTGTTTGGCCCCAGTGTGAAGAAATATCTATTGGACAATAAATTGCCACTTAAGTGCCTCCTGGTAATGGACAATGCTCCTGGTCATCCTCAAGACTTGGAAGACAAAATTTCTAAGGATTTCAAATTTGTAACAGTGAAGTTCTTGCCTCCTAACACCACTCCTCTCATCCAGCCCATGGACCAGCAGGTCATTGCAAACTTCAAAAAACTGTACACCAAAGCAATGTTTCAAAGGTGCTTTGATATGACCAATGACTCTGCATTTACCCTAAGAGAGTTCTGGAAGGATCACTTCAATGTCTTCCATTGCATAGGCCTTATAGATAAAGCTTGGCAGGGAGTGACTTCCAGGACGATGAACTCTGCTTGGAGAAAGTTGTGGCCAGATTGTGTCCCAGAGACGGATTTTGAAGGGTTTGGGGCTGACCCTGAGAAGCCTATGGAAGTTGTGGAAAGTATTGTGGCATTGGGGAATTGTATGGGGTTGGATGTGAGTGGCGAAGATGTGGAAGAATTGGTGGAGCACCACAATGAAGATCTAACCACTGAAGAGCTGCAAGAGCTTGAGCTGCAACATCAAACGACAACTCAGGAAATTGCTTCAGTGGAGGAAGAGAGATGTAAGGTGCCTTCTTCAGAGATTAAGGAGATTTGTGCAATGTGGAGTAGGGTGCATTCAATTGTGGAGGAACATCACCCTGAGAAAGATGTTGCAATCCGTGCTGGCTACTTTTACAATGACAATGCCATGTCCCATTTTAGGGATATTTTAACCCTTAAACTGTCCACACGTAGATATACGTTCACGTGCGTACTGCTCCGAACGTAGATCTACGTTTTATTTTTCATTCCTTCAAATTTAGTGCAATAGGCCCGAGTCACCTAGACATGAGAGAATGGGTCTGCGCCCTCAGTGTGCGCAGTATTAAAAAAATCTGGGACCACTTGCTACCTTGTGGGAGCACCAGTTCAATTTAGTGCCAGCTAGAGCAAATAGTGTGCCAAACACCAGGGATTCAATGATGTCATGTCGCATTAACACTCCCCTTATAAGAGGAAAGTAAAAATAGATTAGATATATACATGAGTGGCTGTGGGTGGGTGTGAGTTGGACCTGACTAGCTTGTGCTACTAAGTCTGATGCCATGCTCCTTCCTTCAGAGGATGTGACCTGACTAGGTGGGTCATTGGTCTAAGCTGGGGGGTGACATGGACTTGCCTTGCATGGGCCAGTAGGCCTGCTGCAGTGTTCCTTCTTTCTTATGTATTCAGCAGGCTGGCTGGCTTTGGCTGTCTCTGGCTGTCTCTCTATCTGTCTATAACTATCTGTCTATATCTGTCTTTATCTTTGTCTGTCTATATCTTTGTCTATATCTTTGTCTGTCTATATCTTTGTCTGTCTATATCTTTGTCTGTCTATATCTTTGTCTGTCTATATCTTTGTCTGTCTATATCTTTGTCTGTCTATATCTTTGTCTGTCTATATCTTTGTCTGTCTATATCTTTGTCTGTCTATATCTTTGTCGTCTATATCTTTGTCTGTCTATATCTTTGTCTGTCTATATCTTTGTCTGTCTATATCTTTGTCTGTCTATATCTTTGTCTGTCTATATCTTTGTCTGTCTATATCTTTGTCTGTCTATATCTTTGTCTGTCTATATCTTTGTCTGTCTATATCTTTGTCTGTCTATATCTTTGTCTGTCTATACTTTGTCTGTCTATATCTTTGTCTGTCTATATCTTTGTCTGTCTATATCTTTGTCTGTCTATATCTTTGTCTGTCTATATCTTTGTCTGTCTATATCTTTGTCTGTCTATATCTTTGTCTGTCTATATCTTTGTCTGTCTATATCTTTGTCTGTCTATATCTTTGTCTGTCTATATCTTTGTCTGTCTATATCTTTGTCTGTCTATATCTTTGTCTGTCTATATCTTTGTCTGTCTATATATCTATCTATCTATCTACGTATATGTCCTATATCTCTGTCTCTCTCTCACATGTACACATAAGTACAGTTATTATACATAGTGTAAATTACCTAGGATAACCCAAAAATTCCAGGCAAAGTGCTATATAATGCTTGTAGATATAAGACATAATAAGCATAACTGGCAAGTAATACGCATCGTCATTTCTGCCTCGTGTATAATACCTGTTGGCTTACGAGCCGCACTCTGAGACTGAGACAAGCAGACGGAAAGACACACACATGCAGACAGAAAGACAGATAAGCAGAGTTAAACAGACATAAGCAGAGCTAGACAAACAGACACAGACAGACAGACAGATAGACACAGACAGACAAATAGACACAGACAGACACAGACAGAATAGATAGACAGACAGACAGACAGATAGACAGACAGACATATAGACATTGAAAAAGGGAGGGTTCCCTCCAGCACTGCTGACATTTATCAAATGTCACTGGGCTGTCAAGAAGTATCTGACACTTGTCAACACACCATTCTTCAAGGAGTTTCATATATACTCCAGGATGTCTAAAACATTGCTGGGACCTATAAATACTTCGTATATATTTATAGACAATAGTAAATGGCCAAGGCAGGTGAAAATGTTCACCTGTTGGTGTGATTGTCACTATTTGAGTACTATTTCAGTACATAATATTAGTGTTAGAATAAAGATTGGCTATGAAATCACAAGAACTATTGTAAATTGTAATTATCAGAACATGAAAATTATATAAATTAAAATAAAAACTAGAAAAAAAAGTATATCGGCAATACTTCTGCAAGCGGCAGGACTTGATGTTGCCGTCAGGTGAGCATCCAGCACCAACTTGTCGGGCTTATATCTCGGTAAGTACTGACCCTAAATTTTTTTATAGCCTATCCTGTTTATAAAAATGCGCTCTTCATTTTTTAAAAAAAAATGATTTTTTTTTTTAAATATTCGGAGCAGTACGCAGGTAAACGTATATCTACGTGTGGACAGTTTAAGGATTAAAGAGCCGCCAGACACAGAGCTCTCTGGACAGATATTTAGTGCCACAGGTGTGCAGTGACTCTCAAGCTGGTCCTAGTGGGATTAAAAGACAAAGAAGGGAAGTGACCCCAGATGAGGACTTGGTACCTAGAGTCCTTATGGAGGGGGATTCCTCTTCCAAAAAATAGGGTCTCTTCCCTCTCCCCTCCTCCCTCTCTTCCATCCAGCAACATCAGTCTTCAATAAAGGTAAGTGCCACATTCATTTCATTCATTTGTGCATGTAAATCTATCTTTAAGGCCCCCAAAAAAAAATTTTTCCAAACTTCTGGGTTTCTTGAACGGATTAATTGAATTTCCATTATTTCTTATGGGGAAAATTGTTTGAGTTTTCGTGTATTTCAGTTTTAGTGCATCCCTCAGGAACGGATTAAGCACGAAAACAGAAGGACCACTGTAATACATAATAAGCATGACTGGCAAGTAATATGCATTTTCACTTGTTCAGGAATCAGACTTGACAACTCGGCATCGTGTGTAATACCTGTTGGTTCACGAATGGCTCTCTCTGAGACAGAAAGAGAGACAAGCAGACAGAGAGACAGAAAGACAGATAAGCAGAGACAAAGGTAAACAGAGAGAGCTAGACAGATATATGGACAGACAGATTGACAGACAGACATGTTTATGTGTAACAGCCAAAACAAATAAAGCCAAGGCAGTGCAAGATCATCAAATGTCACTCCATTGATGCACTGTCAGCAGTGGAGTGACACTCCTCTTACACCATGCTTCAAGAAGTTTCATATACTGTGGAACCTCGACTTATGAGTGTCCCAACATACGAGTTTTTCGAGATACGAGCCATCACTCGGTCGATTTTTCGCTCTGAGTTACAAGCGAGCTTCCCCACTTCCCCCTCAACCCACAACCTGCACACCTCTTTTTCTTCTCAGCACTGTCCTTTGCACTTACAGTGGTCCCTCAGTTTTCGCCGAAAATTCATTCCAGAATGCTGCTCAAGTGCCATTACCGAACGAATTTACTTCCTTAAGAAATAATGTCACGTAGGTTAGTCTATTTCAGACCCCCAAAAATACACTTGCAACAGCACTTACGAAAATACACTTACATAAATGTTAGAGTTTGGAGATGCACGAAAACCGAGGGACCACTGTACTTTCTTAGGACCCATGGTTAGAAAATTTTTTTAGCCAAATGACTGTAAAAAATGTAAGCAAAGCACGAGAGAAATGTTTCCACAGCGAGGTAAACAGTGCGCTGCACCAACTAGTGGTGGTGTTCTGAAGCTCCTCATTATTATTATTATTATATTATTATTATTATTATTATTATTATTATTATTATAATTATTATTATTATTAATTCAGAGAACTGGAGCACAGATCTAATTCCCTAGATCAAGAGCCCCTCACCAACATCAAGGTTCCTTGAAGCTGGTGAGGGGCTCTTGATCTAGGGAATTGGATCTTGGGCACATTAAATGTCGTATATTACGTTATTATAGACATTTCCATTAATCCATCTATGATATTTTTTTTCAAAATTATGTAACAAACATGCTACATAACATATAAACAAGATACATACACCCACAGTATAAAAATTGACATAAATATGAGATTTGTTTACCAAGTAGGAGAATTGGAAGAATTATGTTTTGTCTAGTCAAACACCAGTTACTTAACTGTAGAAAAATATTCCTTTCATATGCCTTCACTCTATCTATAGCTATTCACAACCCTTGTGGGTTTAGCACTTCTTTTTTATTATGATTATAATTATTATAATAATAACAAAATTAATAATAATAATAATAATATTCACTCTAAAAATGGTGTGTTGCATGATAATGGGAGTGTTGCTGTTTATTTATTTTGTACTAACTTGTCAGAGCATCATTCCTTCTAAAAATTATGTTACATGAGAATTGAAGTGTTGGTCTTTATTTATTCTACTGTACCACTGTGGAGACAACCTGTACACAATGTAAGGTGTTTGTATGAACATGTATGAACCATAACCAGACGTTAAAACCATTTGTTTACATAGTACTCTGCATGGGTGGGGTAGCCAGGCGGGCTACCCTACCTCCCTCCCACACTTGACTTTCTACAAATAAATACTTTTCACCTCTCACCCTACATTAAGATCATTAAGACTACAAATATTTTAAGGTAAGTAATGAGTTTACTGTATATGCATTTTATCACTCTAGAAAGCTTTAAGCCTCGTAGTATATTATGTGTGGGTGGGGTGGCCAGGAGGGCTAGCATACCTACCCACACCTGACTTCTTACAATAAATACTACTCACCTTTAGCCCTACATTAAGACTACAAATATTGTGAGGTAAATAATGAGTGTACTGTGAGTGTATTTTACTTTTTATTGTTTTTAATGCCTAGTTCTATCGCTAACTTAATATATGTATGTTAGTGTAAACTTGTTCTCTGGCATTTATATGCATTTATAAGTGGAAAAAATGGCGCAGTAGTCTGGAACCTAACCTGCCGTATAAGTGGGGCCATACTGTAATAATACTGTAATAATAATAATAATAATAATAATAATATGAGTGAGCTTCAGTTCCCTAAATTAATAACAATAATAATAATACAGTAGGGCCCCACTTACATGGCAGGTTAGGTTCCAGGCTACTGCCGAAAAGCAGACTTCGCCGAAAATCAGAACTCCATTTTTTCCATTTATATATGCATATAAATGCAAGATAACAAGTTTACACTAACATATATTAAGTTAGCAATAGAACTAGACAATAAAAAGTAAAACACACACACAGTACACTCACTATTTACCTCAAAATATTTGTAGTCTTAATGTAGGGCAAAAGGTGAGTAGTATTTACTGTAAGAAGTCAAGTGTGGTAGCCTTCCTGGCCACCCCACCCACACATACTGTACTATGATGCTTAACCCTTTGGGGGTCGCGAGGCCCTCTCCCAAACTCATTCTCAGGGTTGCAAATTCTTTGGAAAAAAAAATTATTTTTTCTTATGAAATGATAGAGAATCTTTTTCCGATCATAACGCCACCAAAATTATGAAATTTGATGGAAAACTAACGGAATTATGCTCTCGCAAAGTTAGCAGTATCGATGACATTTACGCATCGGCGCTTTCGCCCACTTTGAGCCCTATTTTCGGCAAATTCCAATGTTTCAGTCTACTAAAATTATAGCTATTTTGCTAGAATTCCATTTGTTCTATCAATTGAGTATAAGAAACCGCCAATTTACCGATTTCAACTACCCAATAAGATGGTCAGAAATTGGCAATTTGGCCAATTTCACACAAATTTCAAAAGACGCCAATTTCAAAATAGGGTCCAGAATAAACGAGACATACATTCCTGGCACTCAAATAACATTTTATCTGTTCATTAGTCACGTCTCCAGGCCCCTCTTACATTACTTTTGCTTTCCATTTTGAATTTTTATTCTCACAAAAAATAAAAGATTTACTGTTATGTATTCAACTGCATCATTTTAAAAATGGCATAAATAATATCAGCGCACTTGTGCAAGAATATAAGACTACCCAGTTGATGTGTATTGGATGCATGGCATGATTTGTTTACTCTTGAACATCGGCAAAAATCGAACATTTTCGCTAATTTGCGCTCAGTTTCAAGGTACTTGTCATCGTGACACCAGTCAAAATTATCTCTATTTCTGAAATATATCATCCATTCTATCAAATGAGACTAAGAAAACGAGAATACAAGCATAACTACTATACGAAAATAGACTGCAATGTCGCTGTTTTGAACCAAAAACATGGTCAGAGTTTTTTTCCTCATTATGCACTGTGGTGCAGGATTTTTTTTATACTGTGCACACTGACTGCACAGACCCATTCTCTCACATCTAGGCCTACAAGCCTGTTTCCACTTGATTTGAGGGCACTAGAATTTAGGCGTACTAGTACGACAAAAACCCTGGCGCGTAAGCCATACTAGTACGGCCAAAACCCTGAAAGGGTTAAAGCACCCTTGAGTAATACAATGCATATACAGTACGTACACTCATTACTTACCATAAAATATTTAATGGTCTTAATGTAGGGTGAGAGGTGAAAAGTATTTATTTGTAGAAAGTCGTGTGGGAGGTATGGCATCCCGCATGGCCACTCCCATCTACTATGACATTAAGCGCCCTAGAGCGATAAAATGCATATACAGTACACTCATTACTTACCTTAAAATATTTGTAGTCTTAATGTAGGGTGAGAAGTGAGTAAGCGAGATAAAAATGAATAAACAAGAGAGAGAGAGTAAGATAGACCTGCAGAGTACTTATGTAAACAAACCATCTAGTTATGGTTGATAGACGTTCATACAAACACCTTATTGTGTACAAGTTGTCTCCACAGTGGTACAATAGAATAAATAAAGACCAACAATTCTATTCTCATATAATTTTTAGAAGGAATGATGCTCTGACAAATTATTATTATTATTATTATTATTATTATTATTATTATTATTATTATTATTATTATTATTATTATTATCAAAATATTATTACAGTGGACCCCCAAGTTTCGGTCACCTCGGAAATCGAACAATTAGTATGTAAGTTTAATATTGTAAGTGCGTTTGTATGTGTATTTTTGGGGGTCTGAAAGGACTAATCTAATTTACATTTTTCCTTAAGGGAACAAATTCGTTCAGTAATGGCACTTGAACAGCCTTCTGGAATGAATTATGACCGAAACTCGGGTGTCCACTGTACAAGTAATATACTCCGACATTTAATTAACCCTTTGACTGTTTTGGTCGTATATATCCGTCTTACTAGCCACTGTTTTGGACGTATCTATACGCCTAAATTCTAGCGGCCTCAAATCAAGCAGGAGAAAGCTGGTAGGCCTACATGTGAGAGAATGGGTCTGTGTGGTCAGTGTGCGCAGTATAAAAAAAATTGGGCAGCCAGTGGTGCATTGTGGGTACGCCATTTCAGTAGTCCTTGTTCAGCATGCCTAGCGGTAAGAATTATCTGACTCCTTGGCGCATCTGGGACTGTTCTCTTCCTCAATGATAGCTCTAACACAGATGGAAGTGTCTCTGAAGATAAATTTCATGGTTTTGAGGAGTTTGTGACCGAAAGAAATGCCCAGGATACCAGAAGGAAGGAAGGAAGAAAGTAAGGAAGGAAGGAAGAGATGAGAGGAAGTAAGGAACAAAAGAAGTAAGAAAGGAAGGAAGAAATAAAGGAAGGAAATATGTAAGAAAGGAAGGCATAAAGAAAGGAAGGAATGAAGGAAGAAAGGAAGCTAGGAAGATAGGTATGAAGGAAAGGAAGGAGATTGTGGGGAAGAGGACATGGGTCCCCTTTTGTGTTGACAGGTTGACAGGCAGTGTGGGGGTGGTGAGTAATGGTATAATATGTCATTTTGACAGCTGCCTTACCCTGACTCAGTAAATTTAGATGTCCACACAAACACACACACACACACACACATAGCTTGGAGCTTTGAAGTGCTAATTGCAGTTGATGGAAAGTGTCCAGTCATTATATATGTGTATATATATTATAGAACAATAGTAATAAAAAAAAAATTTATTGTTGGTTGGTGTAAACAAGTTGTGCAATTATTGTGTTGCATACAACGAGTATATATACAGTCATACCTCGGTTAACGATATTAATCCATCAGAGAAGGCGTATCTGTAACCAAATCAATCGTTATCCGAATAAATTTTCCCCATAAGAAATAATGGAAATAAAATTAATCCGTTCCAGACTTCCAAAAGTAGTAAAATAAAATATTTTTTAGAACTTTTTGACATTAAATAATACACAATTTAATGAACATTAAAGAAATACATGTAAATATAGTACAATAACATGTCACTTACATTTATTGAAGAGTTGTTGATGTGTGGAGGACGGGAGGAGGGGAAAGGATGGAGTATAGTATGCTAGTGTTTGGAAGAGGAATCCCCTTCCATTAACACTGCAGGTGGCAAGTTCTTTTCTGGGGTTACTGGCCTTTTTATTTTAATGCCACTAGGACCAGGTTGAGAGTCACTGGACCCCTCTCTAACCAAAAATCTGTCCAGGGAGCTCTGTGTCTGGCAATTCTTTAAAACATCCCTGAAATGGGACACCACATTGTCATTGTACAGGTTTCCAGCACGGCCTGCAACAGCATGGTTAGGGTGATATTCATCCATAAAGCCTTCCACCCTGCTCCACATTCCACAAATCTCCTTAATCACTGAAGAAGGCACCTACTTCCATCTCTGTTCCACCTCCTCCTCCTCTGAACCATTGTCCTGACCTCTGGTCTCTTGTTGCAGTTGCTGTTGAAGCTCTTGCAGATCTTCAGTGGTTAGCTCTTCATTGTGCTCCACCACCAACTGTTCCACATCCTCACCACTCACCTCCAACCCCATGGACTTGCCCAGTTCCACAATTTCTTCCACAACAGGCTCAGGCTCATGGTTCTGAGGCTCAGCCCCAAAACCTTCAAAATCCCTCTCTAGGACACAGTCTGGCCACAATTTTCTCCAGGCAGAGTTCAAAGTCCTGGTAGTCACTCCCTGGCAAGCCTTACCTATAAGGTGTACACAATGCAGGATATGGAAATGATTTTTCCAAAAGTCTCTTAGGGTTATATTCATGTCTGTGGTCACATCAAAGCACTTTTGAAACATTGCTTTAGTGTAGAGATTTTTAAAGTTGCAAATGACCTGCTGGTCCATGGGCTGGAGGAGAGGAGTGGTATTAGGGGGGCAAGAACTTCACTTTGATGAATTTAAAGTCCTCCACAATTTTCTCTACCAAGTTTGCAGGATGACAAGAAGCATTGTCCATTATCAGGAGGCACTTAACCCTTTGGGGGTCAACAGGCCTTCTCAGGAAAGTGTTCCTGGGGTCGAAAATTTTTTGGAAAAAAAAAAATATTTTTTTTCTTATGAAATGATAGGGAATCCTTTTCCAATCATAACGCCACCAAAATTATGAAATTTGATCGAAAACTAACGGAATTATGCTTTCGCGAAGTTAGCGGTAGCCATGACACTTACACATCGGCGATTTCGCCCACTTTGAGCTCTATTTTCGACAAATTCCAATGTTTCAGTCTCCTAAAATTATAGCTATTTCGCTAGAACTCCATTTCTTCTATCGATTGAGTACAAGAAACCGCCTATTTACCAATTTTATCTACCCAAAATAGTGGTCAGAAAATGGCAATTTTCCAATTTCACACAAATTTAGAACGATGCCAATTTCAAAATAGGGTCCAGAGTAAACAAGACAGACATTCCTGGCACTAAAATAACATGTTCTCTGTTCATTAGTCACGTCTCCAGGCCCCTGTTCCATTACTTTTGCTTTTCATTTTGAATTTTTATTCTCCCAAAAAATAGAAGATTTACTGTTATGTATACAACTGCATCATTGTAAAAATGGTATAAATAATATCAGAGCACTTGTGCATGAATATAAGACTCGCCAGTTGATGTGTATTGGAGGCATGGTGTGATTTGTTTACTCTTGAACATCGTCAAAAATCGAACATTTTCGCTACTTTGAGCTCAATTTCAAGGTACTTGTCATTGTCATACCAATCAAAATCATCTCTATTTCTGTAATATATCTTCCATTCTATCAAATGAGACCAAGAAAACGAGAATACATCAATAAATACCATACGAAAATCGACTGCAAAGTCGCTGTTTTAATCGGAAAAAACGGTCAGAGTTTTTTTTCTCTCATTATGCAGTGTGTACTGCAGGATTTTTTTTATACTGCGCACACTGACCACACAGACCCATTCTTTCATATGTATGCCTACCAGACGTTTTCTGCTTAAACTGAGGCCGCTAGAATTTGGGCGTACTAGTATGGCACCAACCCCTGCTCGTAAAACGTACTAGTACGGCACCGACCCCCAAAGGGTTAAGTGGCAAATTATTTTCCTGGAGATATTTCTTCACACTGGGGCCAAACACGCCACTGAACCATTCTAAGAAAATGTCCTTTGTGACCCATGCCTTGGTGATACCGCATCTGCCAAACACTCGGGGATTTTCAGAATGATACACCAGTAAAGGCTTCACTTTGCAATCACCACTGGCATTAGCACAAAGCATCAAAGTTAGCCTGTCTTTCATAGGCTTGTGTCCTGGCTGTGCCTTTTTCTCCTGAGTAATGAAGGTCCCGTTGGGCATTTTCTTCCAAAACAGGCCTGTTTCATCACAATTAAACACTTGTTGGGTTAGGAATTCTTCAGCCTCTATGTACCCCTGGAATTCAGGCACATATTTTTCAGCTGCACTTTTGTCACAACTGGCTGCCTCACCATGCCTCACAACACTATGTATGCCACTTTGATTCTTAAATTTTTTAAACCAGCCTCTGCTGGCTTTAAATTCGCTCACTTCAGCACTCGTTCAGGCATTTTCTTAACGAGATCATCATGCAACTGCCTTGCTTTTTCACATATTATTGCCTGCGAAACACTATCTCATGCTAACTGTTTCTTGTTGATCCACACCAACAACAAATTTTCCACATCTTCCAGCACTTGCGATCTCTGTTTTGTGATCACATATGCACCTTTCGCAACAACAGCTTCCTTGATTTTACGTGTATTTCCCTTGGCCACAATGGTAGCGATGGTAGAATAGGCTTTACCATACAGCCTGGCCAGCTCAGTGATGCGCACTCCACATTCATATTTTTCTATTATCTCCTTCTTCAGTTCTACTGTATTTCTGAGCCTCTTTACCACAGGCTTGGCACTAAGAGCTTTCTTTGGACCCATGGTAGCTTATTTAGCAGTTGCAAGCAATAAAAACAGTGGAATAATGACAATATACTGGTATGAATGCGTGGGTGGATTGGGTGGTGGTCGCTCTCGCTTGTAAACAATAGCACAATGACGCTCTCTGGAGTGCCCGCACAGCTGGGCGCCACGCGGACGCGTCCGGGACGAATATCGTAAACAGAATCAAACATCGTAAACAGAGTCAATATTTTGATGTAAAAATGTATCGCTAACCGAATTTATCGTTATCCGATGCCATCGTTAACCGAGGTATGACTGTATATACATTGCACCTTACTTTGGTCTCACAGGCCACATAAGTTATGCAAAAAAATAAAATAGTGAAAAAAACAAGAAACCTACGAAAGGAAGTAAACCTTAACGGGTGAGCGGTATTCGCCACTGTTGCCATACACGGTTCATTTTTGCCAACTTTACCGCTCTATATCTCGGTAAGTACTGATCGGAAAAAATTTTTGGGGGGATTTAAACAATCAGAAAAATAATCTTAACATTTTGATAAGAAAAATATTTTTTTTTTTTTTTTAATTTTTGCGACAACAGAATGGCACTCAGGATTTAGGGGGTTTTTAAATCAAAGGGGGGTTTAAAACTCCCCCGAGCGATAAAAAAAATACACAGTCCATTCATTAATTACCTTAAAATTTTGTAGTGTTAATGTAGGGTGAGAGGTGAGTTGGACTACAGCCCTTTTTTTCCAAAAAAAAAAAGCGCCATCAAAACTTGTGATGGCCTTTGGGGCAACTGCACAAACCCCTAGATCCCTAATGACCCAAGAATACTAGAAATGCTACCCATACCTTAACAAAAAATTTAAGATCTAAGGAAGACAGCCCCGCAAAACCCCAAAAACGCCCGCTGCCAGCCAACGCCTAACCCCCAAACAAAGGAAATAAAGCCTCCTCCATAGCTTCACTGTGATACTAGACGGAAAACCAGAGGAAACAAAAAACCAAAAAAAACGCTAAGGACTTTGAAAAAAACATGTCCACCAGAAACCCCGGGGGATCAACAACCCCCCCCACCCCCCCGGGCCCCGACGCAACAATAACATCACCCCCCCGGGGACCCCCCCCCCAAACCCCCCAGCTTTAGGTTCCTTCCGGGGACCAAAAGGGGGGACTACCCCCTTTATACTATTGGGAATACATCTTTGCCCTTGAAGCTGAAAACAAAGACATCAAAGCAAAACTAGTGAAATATGAATCCCCAAAAAAACTAACCCGAGATCAAGATCCAAAACCCCGAAAGAAATTACACGGGAAGTATAAAACAAA
>WNWK01043336.1:0-15548 GCA_009830355.1 Cherax destructor
ATGAAGTCTTGAGGGCGACGAAGGTGGGCAGGAGAAAAAAGTACCAAGAAAGGGTGTATATTATTATTATTATTATTATTATTATTATTATTATTATTATTATTATTATTATTATTATTATTATTATTATTATTATTTTATTACTATTGTTATTATTATTATTATTATTATTATTATTATTATTATTATTATTATTATTATTATTATTATTATTATTATTATTATTATTATTATTTTTATTATTATTATCATTATTATTATTATTATTATTATTATTATTATTATTATTATTATTATTATTATTATTATTATTAATGTTGAATTTACTTTAATCTCGATTTTAGAGTTTAAAATTGTCTTAACTGGTTGTGAACAGGTTACATACAGAGTTATTAACTGTGGTGTAGCAGACAGACTTTATACACATCACAACATAACGATGGTGGTGAAAAACACATAACAGCAGAGAGGAACTTTCACCTGAAACAAACTTCTTCATTCAATAGTTCCTTCACAATTGTGTCTTTTCATTCTTACTGACTTTGTGCCATATGTCTCTGCAACACAGTGCACCACAACAGTCAGTGTGCAATATATGTTAACATTCATACATCACAGTACATAACAACAGTATGAGAGACATTAACACACAGTGATACTGGCCAGGTTGTGGCAGCCACCACCAACACAGTGATACTGGCCAGGTTGTGGCAGCCACCACCAACACAGTGATACTGGCCAGGTTGTGGCAGCCACCACCAACACAGTGATACTGGCCAGGTTGTGGCAGCCACCACCAACACAGTGATACTGGCGGTTGTGCAGCCACCACCAACACAGTGGTACTGGCCAGGTTGTGGCAGCCACCACCAACACAGGGGTACTGGCCAGGTTGTGGCAGCCACCACCAACACAGTGATACTGGCCAGGTTGTGGCAGCCACCACCAACACAGTGGTACTGGCCAGGTTGTGGCAGCCACCACCAACACAGTGATACTGGTCAGGTTGTGGCAGCCACCACCAACACAGTGGTACTGGCCAGGTTGTGGCAGCCACCACCAACACAGTGATACTGGCCAGGTTGTGGCAGCCACCACCAACACAGTGGTACTGACCAGGTTGTGGCCCACCACCAACACAGTGGTACGGGACCAGGTTGTGGAGCCACCACCAACACAGTGATACTGGCCAGGTTGTGGCAGCCACCACCAACACAGTGATACTGGTCAGGTTGTGGCAGCCACCACCAACACAGTGATACTGACCAGGTTGTGGCAGCCACCACCAACACAGTGATACTGGCCAGGTTGTGGCAGCCACCACCAACACAGTGGTACTGGCCAGGTTGTGGCAGCCACCACCAACACAGTGATACTGGCCAGGTTGTGGCAGCCACCACCAACACAGTGATACTGGCCAGGTTGTGGCAGCCACCACCAACACAGTGGTACTGACCAGGTTGTGGCAGCCACCACCAACACAGTGGTACTGGCCAGGTTGTGGCAGCCACCACCAACACAGTGATACTGGCCAGGTTGTGGCAGCCACCACCAACACAGTGATACTGGCCAGGTTGTGGCAGCCACCACCAACACAGTGATATGGCCAGGTTGTGGCAGCCACCACCAACACAGTGATACTGGCCAGGTTGTGGCAGCCACCACCAACACAGTGATACTGGCCAGGTTGTGGCAGCCACCACCAACACAGTGATACTGGCCAGGTTGTGGCAGCCACCACCAACACATTGATACTGGCCAGGTTGTGGCAGCCACCACCAACACAGTGATACTGGCCAGGTTGTGGCAGCCACCACCAACACAGTGGTACTGGCCAGGTTGTGGCAGCCACCACCAACACAGTGATTCTGGCCAGGTTGTGGCAGCCACCACCAACACAGTGGTATTGGCCAGGTGTGGCAGCCACCACCAACACAGTGATACTGGCCAGGTGTGGCAGCCACCACCAACACAGTGGTACTGGCCAGGTTGTGGCAGCCACCACCAACACAGTGATACTGGTCAGGTTGTGGCAGCCACCACCAACACAGTGATACTGACCAGGTTGTGGCAGCCACCACCAACACAGTGATCTGGCCAGGTTGGGCAGCCACCACCACACAGTGGTACTGGCCAGGTTGTGGCAGCCACCACCAACACAGTGATACTGGCCAGGTTGTGGCAGCCACCACCAACACAGTGATACTGGCCAGGTTGTGGCAGCCACCACCAACACAGTGGTACTGACCAGGTTGTGGCAGCCACCACCAACACAGTGGTACTGGCCAGGTTGTGGCAGCCACCACCAACACAGTGATACTGGCCAGGTTGTGGCAGCCACCACCAACACAGTGATACTGGCCAGGTTGTGGCAGCCACCACCAACACAGTGATACTGGCCAGGTTGTGGCAGCCACCACCAACACAGTGGTACTGGCCAGGTTGTGGCAGCCACCACCAACACAGTGATACTGGCCAGGTTGTGGCAGCCACCACCAACACAGTGATACTGGCCAGGTTGTGGCAGCCACCACCAACACAGTGATACTGGCCAGGTTGTGGCAGCCACCACCAACACAGTGGTACTGGCCAGGTTGTGGCAGCCACCACCAACACAGTGATACTGGCCAGGTTGTGGCAGCCACCACCAACACAGTGGTACTGGCCAGGTTGTGGCAGCCACCACCAACACAGTGGTACTGGCCAGGTTGTGGCAGCCACCACCAACACAGTGGTACTGGCCAGGTTGTGGCAGCCACCACCAACACAGTGGTACTGGCCAGGTTGTGGCAGCCACCACCAACACAGTGATACTGGCCAGGTTGTGGCAGCCACCACCAACATTCTTATTGTCAAGAGATCGAATAATTCAAGTTGACAGTTTTTATTTTCATCACTGAGAGTTTGTTGTTTTGTATCTGTGATGGTGAATGTTGTTGTCATTATTGAAGAGGTGAGAGAAGTGTATATGTGAAAACTGAGAAATATTTAATAATTAATTCTAAATGTTTATTTAGATTATTTATAAGAATATCTTCTCTGTCTTGACCACAATTATCTCAAGTTAGTCACTTCTTCACATATTAAGATGATTTTTTTTTTTATATTTTATTTAAAAAGCACAATTCTGTACACAAAAAGCACATACATCAACATGCTCAGTAACAAATAAGGTCATTTTCAATCTCCAAACCAAACACCACATATATAACAGCTACAATGTCCCATTCGTACATGAATAATCAAGAAACAACTGTATAGTTTTGTCTCCTCATAGTATCACGTACCAACAACAAAATACAATAACCTTCAATTACTTAGTATCACAATATAGCCCTATACACTTATCCCCCCCCCCTCCCTCGTCAAGAAACAATGCATACACCATAGGTGTTTCCTAACAAGTAAACACATAAAAAGCACAAAAGGTTAAGAATCAATACTTAACAGTATACATGACATCCTCTCCAAATATATGTACAACAGATCATAACACACTTTTGCAAATAGACATTGGTAAATATCATTACATGACACAAAAAACACTTCATTTATCATACAGTTAAGTATAACATATTCCGTCCCATGGGGACCTCTCATTATACACTCAATGGAGTATTGCCTACAGGGAACTCCTAAACCCTCACAAAATGCTCATATAGTAATATGCCGGCACAAAATTTACAGAGACGCCCACCACAGGTCACGTCCCCAATGAACTCTGCAGTGTTCACAACACACGTTTCAGTACCCAAATGTTATCATACACACTACTGAACACTATATGCAGGTATGAAGCAATGCTACTAGTGTTCCTGCCCAGTCATCCTATATTAACATATCGCATTCAAACCCCAATACATAAACCTATGTACACCCTTACATGCTCATATTGTTCTATTATTACAATATGAAGGCCACATTATCTCCACTCACCAGTCATACAACACACATCACATGACACCTCATCCCCTGACTCCACAGTGGTCAGGTAACCCAACGTAAAACCCCTTACATGAAACTAATCCCCTCCACCCCCCAGTGTCCTGCAAGTCTCCCACCACACATACCATATCCTACCATGTCCATCGTATCCCGTCATGACATAAGGCATAGTCGTTCCGTCTCCCACAACCCACCATCCTCTAAAAAACCCCACTCTCATACCCCCTTTATAACTCATCTACCTATAAACCCTCGCACACTGCAACCTTCCCTCCCTTCCCCAGCCCTTACACACTCCTCACTTTCATACGCCCCCACCCATCCCCGATGTCGAGCCCTTTCAGTCTAAGCATTCAATAAACCTCCCACAACCATGTTCTTATAATTCTCCGAAAAAGCTGTTTCCCATCTATTCCCATACACCACTCTATTCCTACACTTGGTTCTATACATATTTCCCGCCACCCCCCTGATCCGCTCCCTCCCACCCGTTTCCCGTAAACGCCACGACACACATACAAAATCTACCATTAAATACGCTAGGCTTCTGCGCACTTGTTGACTCACTCCCCTTATATCCAGACTCATAGCCCTTAATACTCCAATTCCTCCCCCCCCATGTACCGCAAAACCCGTCCCATCCATTCCCTCATCTGCCCCAAACTATCGCAGAAATACAGTACATGCCACACCGTTTCCTCTAATCCACACCTACTACAACACCCATCCCTTACCATTCCCATCCGAAATAGCAGAGCCTTCGAGGCCACTGCCCCCTGTAAAAACCGATACATAAATTCCCTATCCCTAGCAGTTATTCGCAGACTCTTGAACCCCTTCCATATCAATCCCCAATCATACACAGGGTACTCTGCCACACCTACTAACACCTGGCTTACTCCCCCCACCCTCTCCATCGCACTCGCCGCTAATTTATGCGGCTGTCTCATAACCACCAGACATCGCAAAAGATCCCAACACTGTCGCAACGCCGCTCCTGCCCACCATCTTTGCACCTCATTCTCCACCCACCCTACACAAGTTCCATGCTCTCCCCCCCATCGCACCATACATCGTTTCACATACAGGCACATCAATCTACGTTCAACACTTATGAGTCCTAGCCCGCCCAACTCCACCCTGCTCCTAACCACCTCCTTTCTAATCCAATGCTTACCTGCCGCCACACATACCTAAAAAACCTTTAACTCCATCCCACGCACATCCGTTGCAATAGAGGAAAAATCGCACCCACATGCCATAACTTGCTGTATATTAACGTATTCACAGCTAGCACACGTTGCTGTAGCGTAAGGTCCCCTGCCCTCCAACCCTCTAACCTAGTCACTGCTGCTTTCACGACCCTCCCCGAATTCACAGTCCTAGCCAACTTACTGTCACACATATACATTATACCCACATATTTTTATGGCCTCCTCAATAACCCACCCATACCTCTCCCCAACCTCC
Source organism: Cherax destructor (assembly GCA_009830355.1). Classification (NCBI taxonomy): domain Eukaryota; kingdom Metazoa; phylum Arthropoda; class Malacostraca; order Decapoda; family Parastacidae; genus Cherax; species Cherax destructor. The sequence goes on from WNWK01043336.1 coordinate 5,416, forward strand.
CACCCACCCATCTACCCACCTCCAACAGTCGTGACTTTGCACAATTAATACGCATTCCCGTTGCTCCACAAAACCCTTGTAAAATCCTAGCAATATTGTCAAGGCCCTTCTCCTGCTCACCAAAATTGTGGTATCATCCACATACCCTACTATTCTAGGCCCCTCCCCCACCACCCTAGTCCCTCTCCCTACTCCTTTCTCCATCAACCTATAAAAAAGGGTCCTGCATACAGGCAAACAAAATCTGTGACAGAGGACATCCCTGTCTCAGACCCCTACCCATTCCCACTTTTCTACCCAGTCTCCCATTTACCTGCACCTGAATACCTGCCTCACTATACAACGTCTCAACCCAAGTTACCACTTCCTCCCCAAACCCCTGCTTCCTCATGATTTCATACAAAGCCAACCACTCAACACTATCATAAGCCCCCTTCCAATCCAGCGCCAACACCCCCTTCCGTCTCACAATCTATAAAATCCTTTATACGCTCATGACCTTGAATCATACTACGCCCGATTCCACACTGTCCTTCCGCAATCACTGGGGTATCACACGCTTATCCTATTCCCTAATATCTTCGCAAAAATCTTATAATCCGCGTTCATCAACACAATCGGCCTATAATTACTCATTGCCTGTATCTCCTTTCCCTTCTTCACCAACACTACTCCCACGCCCTGCTCCTTGCCCATTTTACCTCTTTTGCTTCATGGTGTTCATCAACCTAACAAGACAACCCTCAACACATCCCAATGTTCCCTATAAAATTCATTCACAATACCATCCATACCGGGCCTTACCCCTACTCATTCCATTCACTGCCTCCCACACTTCCACCCCCCATAATCTGCCCCTCCATTTCCACCCTATCTTCCTTACTCACTATCTCATGTATTCCATCCAGTATAACATTCCTCTCACACTTTCCCTAACACACTCCGATATGTCCTCAAACCATTTATCCACATACACTCCAATCGCTCAGTTGTTCTAATCCTCTGCCCCGAGACGTAACTTTCGAACCCTTCCTCTACAACCATACAATCCACAGTTGTCGCATCTCTCCTCATTCTACATTTACCCAAGACATACTTTGAAGGTCTATCACCCCACAATACATCCTCCATTCGTGCTTCACCCGATACCCATTGAATCTTTCATTCTGCAATTCCTTCAATTTATCCCTCAAATTCAATATTTCCTGCATGTTTTGACGGCCCCCTTTCATAACAACTATTCAATTGCCCCTCCAGGTATTTTGTAGCCCATACCTCCAACACACCTCCTCCCTCCCCAACTTCATATGATACTCACGAATACCCACCTTAGCACAATTCTCCCACCACCCTATCACGTCCTCTATATCCTTACCCCGTTCCCAAAATTCAAGCCACCATGACGCAAAACTTATCCTCCTGTCCTCCCCAACCAATAAACTGGAGTTTAACTTCCAATACCCTTTATACATTTCGCCACTCCTTCCCAATGCCCCTCCGCTAGAACTGCACGATGATCCGAGAAACCCACGTCCATCGTTTGCACCCTACCTACTCTCACCCCTCTTGTCACATACAGTCTATCCAATCTAGCCTCGTACCCCTGTCTCACAAAAGTGTGCTCCACCATGTCCCCACCCCTACCACATCTCTTAAACCCACACAATTCAATAAATCCCTTAAAGCTGCTAACACACAACCCGCCCCCGAGGCTCCACGTCTTTGTTTCGATTACACAATTAAAATCCCCCCAACTATAGCCACCTCAGCCAAGCCCCCAAAGCATATATCATATAATCATTAACAAAATCTATCTTAACCTGTCGCGACTGTTCTGCTGGCATATAGACTCCCACGAAACAACTCTCACACCACTCCCTCCCCATCCACCTTCACACCCCTACCTCCCCCACTCTTCCCATGCCAATAAAGTAAAAGGGCTCGATATCTGTATAATCACTGCCACTCCGCCCTTTAACCTCTCCGATGATCCAGCAAACACATGGTACCCATTCAATCGTAACTCGCTTCCACACCTAAAATTATGCTCCTGAATAAATCCCACTTGCACACCAAGTCGTCGTAGAGTCCCCTCAACCCACCTCCTCTTCACTTCTGCCCTTAACCCATTCACATTAATTGTTACACACTGGAAAATAAATGCGTTGGTTTGCCCTTCGGCCTCTGTGGCAGCGGCGCTGCAGACAATCCCTTACTCCCACTCTTAGTAACACTTTTCCTCCCTTAATACTGTTCTTACCACCCGCCGTTCCTTGTAACTTTTCAGTCTCAAGCTGCGCCGCTGTCACTAAAGGTTTCTTACATGCCTTCTGTGCAGGGGTTGAAATGTCATCACTATCAGAGGCTGTACCGCTCTCTTACGTGAGCCACTCACCACATCCATACCCTCACAACTTTCACTCTGATGTATTTCTACACTGACAGTCTTGCTCACCAAGGCCGGACAACCCAACCCATCATACCCCTGGTCAGCCCTTACTCTGACCTCCTGCCCCGCACCTCCATCATCACCCTCACTCGGCACTAACAAAGGGTCATTCAATATGTCCTGCAACACCTCAGCCAATGGCAGATCCATACATCCTTCCAATGTTTGCTCCACCTCTTCCACCGTCATGGGTCGCTCCACCTCTTCCACCGTCACGGGTCGCTCCACCTCTTCCACCGTCACGGGTCGCTCCACCTGTGCCACTGTTGGTAACTTGTGACAGGGCTCCTCCACGCCCCCGACGATGTCGCTCCACAATCTTGATGTCTGCTCCTCTTTTGTACCGGACGGTCCTTCCCATGCTCACCGTCATCATCCCTCACTCGCCCACCAACTGCACCTATGCCTGGTTTCGGCCCACCTCTTCTCATACAGTCTGCCGCAACATGGTCATAAGCACCACATATACGGCATGTACGTCGTTGCCCCATATACGTTACGTACACCTGTGTACGAAATTCCGTCAGGACCACATAGGACGGTATGGGGTGTCTTAGCGTCATTTTTAACGAGAATGAGCCCTCTGGAAGGCCCTCCAAGGGCCCCTCGGTCCATCTACCAGCCTTTGCCATATGTACAATTCCATATGCACTAAATACCTTGCTGATATCCGCCTGGTCCGTTTCAAACGGAACATTCCGTACCCGTACAAAAGTGTACGTACGGGATACGTCCTTCAGACGTACCTGTAGAGTCGAATTCACAGTGTAGATCTTATCCTGATGTTTATCAACTAGGTTCTCATAAGCCGTCGCCGTCAGTAGTTTAACAAAGACTCTGTTTACCCCATTCAATGCTACACCGTAGAGATCAGCCGTGTCAATATCGTATACATCTCGTAGTATCAATGGTAAAACAGTGGCCACAGTCGCTGGTTGCAGTGCCCCAACCACCATATCTATACACACAGTGTTGATCCTCCTTCTGTTGGCTACCGCCATGTTGGTGAAAACAAAGTTGTCCAAAGTTGCCGCCAGGGGACAGAGCTCAGTGCAGCACACCCGTACGCCTCAAGAGCCGGGTGGCGAATACATTAAGATGATTTATAAGAAAATCTTCTTTGTCTTAACCACATAAAAGATTTATGTAGTTAAGTATTATAGCATAAAATGTATGAATGTTAATCATAAGTAGAACTGGTGGTAATATTTAAGAGATGACGAAGTTGTATTTATTCTCTTTAATATTGTCTGAAATAGTCGAAAATGACTTGAGTTATCTGTAATAGCTATTTTAGATATTATTAGAGAGAATAAAGGCAGCTTCCCCATCCCATAAGTATTAGGACGAGTTTCCCTTAAAACAATAAACTCCGCTATTAGACAGCAACCAAGAGTTACCTCTACTGCAGCAACCACCACCACAACTACCACCATCAACACCACCACCACCACAACTACCACCATCAACACCACCACCACCACAACTACCACCATCAACACCACCACCACCACAACTACCACCATCAACACCACCACCAGTGGTTCTTTCACTACAAGGACACAGAGGCTAAATACAGCCTCTGTGTCCTTGTATTGTTTGTACTGACTTAACAAAGATCCTGGAGAGCGAAACGTTGTGACAATAAAATAACTCGTTAGTTGCACCTGAGTCCTTTTACCTAACATCCCTCGTACTTGTAAGTGATGACATTCACCAGACTGAATGTTCCCTCGTACTTGTAAGTGATGACATTCACCAGACTGAATGTTCCCTCGTACTTGTAAGTGTTGACATTCACCAGACTGAATGTTCCCTCGTACTTGTAAGTGATGACATTCACCAGACTGAATGTTCCCTCGTACTTGTAAGTGATGACATTCACCAGACTGAATGTTCCCTCGTACTTGTAAGTGATGACATTCACCAGACTGAATGTTCCCTCGTACTTGTAAGTGATGACATTCACCAGACTGAATGTTCCCTCGTACTTGTAAGTGATGACATTCACCAGACTGAATGTTCCCTCGTACTTGTAAGTGATGACATTCACCAGACTGAATGTTCCCTCGTACTTGTAAGTGATGACATTCACCAGACTGAATGTTCCCTCGTACTTGTAAGTGATGACATTCACCAGACTGAATGTTCCCTCGTACTTGTAAGTGATGACATTCACCAGACTGAATGTTCCCTCGTACTTGTAAGTGATGACATTCACCAGACTGAATGTTCCTCGTACTTGTAAGTGATGACATTCACCAGACTGAATGTTCCCTCGTACTTGTAAGTGATGACATTCACCAGACTGAATGTTCCCTCGCACTTGTAAGTGATGACATTCACCAGACTGAATGTTCCCTCGTACTTGTAAGTGATGACATTCATCAGACTGAATGTTCCCTCGCACTTGTAAGTGATGACATTCATCAGACTGAATGTTCCCTCGTACTTGTAAGTGATGACATTCACCAGACTGAATGTTCCCTCGTACTTGTAAGTGATGACATTCACCAGACTGAATGTTCCCTCGTACTTGTAAGTGATGACATTCACCAGACTGAATGTTCCCTCGTACTTGTAAGTGATGACATTCACCAGACTGAATGTTCCCTCGTACTTGTAAGTGATGACATTCACCAGACTGAATGTTCCCTCGTACTTGTAAGTGATAACATTCACCAGACTGAATGTTCCCTCGTACTTGTAAGTGATAACATTCACCAGACTGAATGTTCCCTCGTACTTGTAAGTGAAGACAAATAACTATGCATAAATAACAGACGTTAATAAACTTTGATATAATTTTTTTAATGTAGATCAATTATTTCGAAATAGATTTGTCGTTATTTAAGTGTCCTTAAGTAATTCAGAAACGAGAGTGGTGAATACTTGAGTAATACTTAACAGTATTAATTAACTACAACACATCAGGTGTCAGTAATATTGTGATCTCTCGTTATGAGTATGATTATTTCTTAAAACTATTTCCTGGAAAAAAGACAATGCAGAGTACAATTTACAATTCACTTTCCAGAACAAAGTTTTCATGTTACCAGGGTTCTGTCAGTCAGTGTTACAAGGGTTCTGTCAGTCAGTGTTACCAGGGTTCTGTCAGTCAGTGTTACAAGGGTTCTGTCAGTCAGTGTTACAAGGGTTCTGTCAGTCAGTGTTACCAGGGTTCTGTCAGTCAGTGTTACAAGGGTTCTGTCAGTCAGTGTTACAAGGGTTGTGTCAGTCAGTGTTACAAGAGTTCTGTCAGTCAGTGTTACCAGGGTTCTGTCAGTCAGTGTTACAAGGGTTCTGTCAGTCAGTGTTACAAGGGTTCTGTCAGTCAGTGTTACAAGGGTTGTGTCAGTCAGTGTTACAAGGGTTGTGTCAGTCAGTGTTACAAGGGTTGTGTCAGTCAGTGTTACAAGGTTTGTCAGTCAGTGTTACCAGGGTTCTGTCAGTCAGTGTTACAAGAGTTCTGTCAGTCAGTGTTCAAGGGTTCTGTCAGTCAGTGTTACAAGGTTTGTCAGTCAGTGTTACAGGGTTCTGTCAGTCAGTGTTACAAGGGTTCTGTCAGTCAGTGTTACAAGGTTCTGTCAGTCAGTGTTACGAGGGTTCTGTCAGTCAGTGTTACCAGGGTTCTGTCAGTCAGTGTTACAAGGGTTCTGTCAGTCAGTGTTACAAGGGTTCTGTCAGTCAGTGTTACCAGGGTTCTGTCAGTCAGTGTTACAAGGGTTGTGTCAGTCAGTGTTACAAGGGTTGTGTCAGTCAGTGTTACCAGGGTTCTGTCAGTCAGTGTTACAAGAGTTCTGTCAGTCAGTGTTACAAGGGTTCTGTCAGTCAGTGTTACAATGGTTCTGTCAGTCAGTGTTACGAGGGTTCTGTCAGTCAGTGTTACAAGGGTTCTGTCAGTCAGTGTTACAAGGGTTCTTTCAGTCAGTGTTACCAGGGTTCTGTCAGTCAGTGTTACCAGGGTTCTGTCAATCAGTGTTACAAGGGTTCTGTCAGTCAGTGTTACAAGGGTTCTGTCAGTCAGTGTTACCAGGGTTCTGTCAGTCAGTGTTACAAGGGTTCTGTCAGTCAGTGTTACAAGGGTTCTGTCAGTCAGTGTTACAAGGGTTGTGTCAGTCAGTGTTACAAGGGTTGTGTTAGTCAGTGTTACAAGAGTTCTGTCAGTCAGTGTTACAAGGGTTCTAAATAACAAAAAAGGCACAATACCGTGACTGGAACAATACACACACAACCCGCACATTTAAAAGAGAGGAGCTTACGACGACGTTTCGGCCCTTCTCTTCCCCCTTCTCCTTTTTTCTCCTACATATCAATATACATGAGCAGATGTAATTACTAGGGAGGACACACAGAAATCTGTGCCCAGTAAAAACACCCGCCCGGGTAGGCTGGAGACATAGTCCAGCCAGAAGAGAAGAACTCCTCTACCTAGACCACCATGGTGAGGCCAATTATTGTTTATTATTTTAGTCTATTTAAATGTCATAGCTTCTTATGTGCTTATTTGAGTTTTTCTGTATTTTCACATGCTTCTATGTATAATTTCCTTAAAAATTTTGATATCATGTATAACAGTGTGATCTTTGTATTGTTATTGTGTATTACATTCCGCGTGCTCGAGCCCCCGCCCCGCCGCGCCCGCCCGCCCCGCGCCCCGCCCCGCGCCCTTCCGCGTCGAGCCGCCCCGAGCTGCCTTCTGCAGCGCCTTCTGCGGATCGCCCCGCTCCTCGATTTTTTTCGAATTTTCCCTACTTTTTCCAAAAATTCGAATTTTAGAGGATTTCCCAATTCCTCAGATCAAGATTTACATCGATTTTCATGAATAATACAAAATTTCCTTGGATCAAGTTCCTTATGGGGTAGAAATTTTCTCGATTTCAATAAAAAGAACGAAAAGACTCATTTTTACTAATTCATCAGAATATTTCACCCTATGGAGCCTCTTTTTAGGTTAAACAAGCTAAAATTATGTTAAAAGAATTTATTGTAGGTTAACACTAATACACATTTTTTCGTCATTTATTTATTAATACATATACATTATCGGTTAACAGAGTAAAAAGATACATTTTATTTATTAATATAAAAAGATACAATTTTCCATGTTTTCAGGTAATATGGTAACCCCTATGGGGTAAGGTAAAAAAAAATTCGATTTCAATAAAAAGAACGAAAAGATAGGCTGACAAGCCTCTCTTTTTTAATCTTTACTGTACATATTTCACCTTTTACGTTACTTATAGACTTACAAGTGAATACTCACACTCCTTAACTGAACCTCCTTTGCATCTCACTCTCCCCATTCACCTCACTCACACATGGATACTTAACCCAGGATAACACAAATTTTCAACACTTTGCTCTGCATACACTTTCATTTTTATTAATTATTCACACAATTTTTCACTCATATCCCACAAAGTCACAAATTCACTATTCTACCATGTACAAACCACCTCACACTCCTTAACCAGGATAACAAATTTTCAGATGTTTTAATATCCATGTACAAGTCTCAACACCTCCCCAGCATCTCACTCTTCCTTTCATATCTCTTCCCTTCACCTCACCTCACCTCACTCACTCACACACACACACACACACACACAATCCAACGATACTTAACCCATTTCTAAATTCGATATAAGATCTATCACTCATTGATTAACATTTTTAATATTTCATTATAAGAATCTTCTTCACAGCATATATTTTCCCTCATATGATTAACTAAATACAACTCTTTCTAATCAGGTTTACTAATAAATCATGTTTTTAGTAAAAGAGTTGTCATGAATCACTTTTCGGCAACTCTACCTGCACTACACCTGGGGTCACCGTGACGTCATCACTGGGTCGCCAACAGGATTGAGCAGGTATTTCATACGTATCACACCATGTTTCACATTACAAACTCTATTCAACAATTTTTCACTTCTATATTTTCTTTTAAATTATTCACAATACCTTTAATTTCATTAAAATTTACGCTCACACACACACACACACACACACACACACCATCTCCCACCCATCACAAGCTCACCCCAGCGCCTGAGGCCATGACCTCACCTGCTCTCTCTCTACCTCACACACACGCGCGCGCGCACACACACACACACACACACACACACACACACACACACACACACACACACACACACATACACACACATACACACACACACACACACACACACACACACACACAAACACACCACATATTACCCCATCACTCATCTCAATTTTTTCCAGTTTTACTAATTCATCCAAAAAGACACATCCGCCTCCACAGAACATACACACATTTTATACTCAATATAATAATAATAATAATATCTTTATTTACTACAGGTACATGTACATGGTATACAGGCCTAGCTGACATCAGTGACATACTACTATATAGAAAGTCCCTTGTTATGCTGAGCATTTCGGGCAGATTAGGTCAGTGTCCCAGGATGCGAGTCACACCAGTCGACTAACACCCAGGTACCCATTTTACTGATGGGGAACATAGACAACAGGTGTAAAGAAACACGCCCAATGTTTCTGCCCTGGCTGGGAATCGAACCCAGGCCCTCGCCGTGTGAAGCGAGAGCTTTAGCCACCAGACCACCAGAGCCCCCCTATAACCCTATATACCCCCTATAACCCCCTATAACCCTATAACCAAGAAATACATTGGAACACCTCCAAAACACTCTTATACATCATTTGAATACCCCAAAACATCATTGAATACTGTGAAAACGACATTGAATACTATCAAATAGCATTTAAAACACCTCTAACTCATACACCAAACTACACTCGTCCCAAAATCACTCATCTCAATTTTTTTCCAGTTTTACTAATTCATCCAAAAAAGATCATTTAACCTATGAATACTTTCACTAAGATCACATTTTTACACATTCCCCCAAACACCATTGAACACCACCAAAACGCCATTGAATGCACCCAAAACACTATTGAACACCACCAAAACAACATCAAACTTTCCCTCAAAACACTATAACCAACTTTTAAGATGACAAAACCACTATCTAAGTACACTCATCTCAATATTTTTTCCCGTTTTACTAATTCATCAAAAAGTAATCACTAAAACACACTTTCAAAAAAACACAATCACCATTGAACACCGTCAAAACACCTCTGAAACTCCCAAATCATGTTTGAACACCATCAACCCCCATATATTCCCGTTTTTGGTAACAGGGTAATTCAATAACTTTCAAGACATATTCTCACATCCTCAACATCTCATTCATCATTTGAATACCCCCAAAACACTATCAAACACCACAAATAACATTTAACCAACCTAACTAAACAGTCACCACCAACCAAGAAAATATAAATTTTTAAATCAATCAATTCATTCAAATAGGACATTAGGCACCAGGAAGATTTGAATGACTGATGCAGGGTGGAGAAGTGGGAGATGCAGTTTAATATAGATAAATGCAAACAAATATTGGGCAGGGCAATAACCATCCACATATAAACTAAATAATATAGATCTTAATACTACTGATTGGAAAAGGATTTAGGGGTTCTTTTCAGTAATCTAAAACCAAGACAGGGATAAGTGTTTAATAAAGGGAAAAAATCCTTTGGGTTCAAACAAGAACATAAATAATAGGAGTCCTCAGGTTGTTCTTCAACTCTATAT
>WNWK01043337.1:0-15548 GCA_009830355.1 Cherax destructor
GGATATGATTGAGGTGTATAAATGGAAAACAGGAATAAATAAAGGTGATGTAAATAGCGTGCTAAAAATATCTAGTATTGACAGGACTCGCAGCAATGGCTTTAAGTTGGATAAATTCAGATTCAGGAAGGATATAGGAAAGCATTGGTTTGGTAATAGAGTTGTCGATGAGTGGAACAAACTCCCGAGTACAGTTATAGAGGCTAAAACGTTGTGTAATTTTAAAAATAGGCTAGATAAATATATGAGTGGGTGCGGGTGGGTGTGAGTTGGACCTGACTAGTTTGTGCTACTAGGTCAGATGCCGTGCTCCTTCCTTAAGTGGATGTAACCTGACCTGGCTGGGTCGGGGCATTGGCTTAAGCCGGTGGGAGACTTGGACCTGCCTCGCATGGGCCAGTAGGCCTGCTGCAGTGTTCCTTCTTTCTTATGTTCTTATGTTCTTATAACGAGTACACAAACTCAGCCGTTTGGTGCACAACTCATGATCTGTGGTGTTCCCGGGGGCCCCGGACCCGCTGCTGAGAGCCGAGCTGAGTAAGAGAACAACAAATTATTTTCCATCAAAATTACAGCTGGGGTCTTGGTTGTCCTCTGAATTCCATCATTGTCGGACATGGAAAACCACCCTTACATATTTAATGGTTGGCCGCTTATGACCCACACATGAATACCACACAACAAGACAGACAGACAGACAGACGTAGGTGCTCAGTGCGTATTACTACCCTGTCCTTGTTATAAAAGAACACACAGGTTTTATTTTCAACACCTGCAGTGCCCTGACACACTCACTTATCACTAACCTCCGTGTTAATCAACACTTACGTCACCTCATGTTACAGTGACATATATTTATGTTGATTACAATGGAAATAGTGTTTTGTGATTATTAGACTATTATACACGAGATACGATTAATTAAATAGAAAACAAAAGTGGGTCAGCCCTCACGGAAACCTCCACGATGGCAAATAAAGCACTCCAAAATTATCGCATGAAAATCCGTATATATCAATTTCCCCGATTTCTGCCATAAAGAAGGCAAATTGGGGGTATCATGGGCCAAATACATTCGTGGTTCAATCCCCGGCAAGGATGGAAGTGTTGGGCATGTTTTCTTACACCTGCTGCCCCTAGCAGTAAGTAGATACTTGAGTGTTAGTCACCTTACACCTGCTGCACCTAGCAGTAAGTAGATACTTCTTGAGTGTTAGTCACCTTACACCTGCTGCACCTGTTCATCTAGCACTAAGAACATACCTGGATGTTAGTAGACTTCAACGTTGAAGGTCGCTTCCTGGAAGATAGGAGGAGGAGGTGTTGATTCACCGGGAAGTCTCACGGCCCGGGTCTTTACCAGATGGCGACCCGGCTCCGGCTCCCTGGCGTGGGAGTAGCAGAGACCTAAGTCTCCCATGGGAGGGGATACCCCTCAGCGGTGGGACCAACTGGTCCCAGGCCTAGCCATATTCGCCCACAAGCACGAGGCAGGTAGGTAGATAGTTGCTAGGACCCTCTGGTCTGCCACCTTCCCCGCCCCAAGGAGGCTGACGGGAAGGGCAGACTTGCGAGCCACAGATGGTAGCAAGCTCCAGCCTTGGCACCTACCCTGCCCTAGAAGGGCTGGGCATGGTGATCGACCTCCTGGGAGATAGATTTGTGTAAAAAAAAGTTTAGGTATGCATGTAACTTTTATTAAACATTTTGAAACCTAATGTAAAATTGATTAACAAAGGTGTTGAAGGCACTCAGGTGTTACTTGCACATGAAGGAATATTATGTAAATATTACCTAGGATAATCCAGTTAAAGTCCAACACTGATTTATTTCTGATTAGATGAGACATTCTCCAGTTGCTGAGAAATGTTTCGAAAATAAGAAAGTCTATCCCTTTATATTTAAAAACGCGATTTTTTTTCAGTTTTCTCACTGGCTGTCTAGTTAACATTTTCTACAATCCTTTAAGAAAAATATTTTATTTCAGTTTTTTAAGAAAATCCAGTTTCATAAAGATGATTTTAAGAACTGTAAATTGGAACCTATACAGGTCAGTACTTCCAATTAAGGTACACCAGTATTTAGGGTTTGAAGACAATCAGAAGGATCATTCTCTAGTTATTAAATGGGAAATAGTTTATTTAATAAAAATGGCATATTGAAATTTATAGCATGTAATGTGGGCTGAGCATATTACAGTTTAGTACTCACCAGACAACCCCTTCCTGCATTCCCTCTGTACCAGGTAAACTGGCAGGGAGGTCAGAGTAGCAGGGAGGTCAGAGTAGCAGGGAGGTCAGAGTAGCAGGGAGGTCAGAGTAGCAGGGAGATCAGAGTAGCAGGGAGGTCAGAGTAGCAGGGAGGTCAGAGTAGCTGCAAAGGGGCCCCGGATTCTCTGGTTTCCCTCAAGTTTATACATCAACTAATTGGCTGAGATCTTACCTCCAGTCAACTCCAAGTTAAGTTTCCACACCTGGCTGCTGGTATACTCTTACTGACGCTGGTCAAGTACACACACACACACAGCTGTGTGTGTGTGTGTGTACACAGCTGTGTGTGTGTGTGTGTACACAGCTGTGTGTGTGTGTGTGTGTGTGTACACAGCTGTGTGTGTGTGTGTGTGGCCGAGTGACCAAAACGAAGCGTTGAAATTTTGAAGCCGACTTAATGAAGCCTCGAGTTATAAGTAAACCGAAAACGAAAATTTGGAGGAATAGAATGACTAAAACAAAAACAATTCAGGGAATCACTTAAAGGTCCTTCTTAGTGGATTCTGTTCAATGTATTTCTGTCTCTGCACAGTCCGTGGTGCACAGTCCGTGGTGCACAGTCCGTGGTGCACAGTCCGTGGTGCACAGTCCGTGGTGCACAGTCTGTGGTGCACAGTCCGTGGTGCACAGTCCGTGGTGCACAGTCCGTGGTGCACAGTCTGTGGTGCACAGTCCGTGGTGCACAGTCCGTGCGGCTATAACCCCGGCCCCCTGTGTCTCAATACATGCGACTGGAATAGTGCAAAGTGCGACATTAGTTTATAATGCAGTTAAATATTAACTTTGACGATTTGAAGGAAATCAAAAGAGGCATTAACAAGTTATCATATTGAAAGTAATTACATGGAGTATACTTGGAGAGAGTTCCAGGGGTCAACGCCCCTGCGGCCCGGTCTGTGACCAGGCCTCATGTTGGATCAGAGCCTGATCAACCAGGCTGTTACTGCTGGCCGCACGCAGTCCAACGTACGAACCACAGCCTGGCTGATCAGGTACCGACTTTAGGTGCCGCCTGTCCAGTGCCTGCTTGAAGACAGCCAGGGGTTTATTGGTAATCCCTCTTATGTATGCTGGGAGGCAGTTGAACAGTCTTGGGCCCCTGACACTTATTGTGTTGTCTCTCAACGTGCTAGTGGCACCCCTGCTTTTCATTGGGGGGATGTTACATCGCTGGCCGAGTCTTTTGCTTTCGTAGGGAGTGACTCTTGTGTGCAAGTTTGGTACTAATCCCTCTAGAATTTTCCAAGTGTATATAATAATGTATCTCTCCCGCCTGCGTTCTAGGGAGTACAGGTTTAGGAACTTCAAGCGTTCCCAGTAATTGAGGTGGTTTATCGCAGTTATGCGTGCTGTGAAGGTTCTCTGCACATTTTCTAGGTCAGCAATTTCACCTGCCTTGAAAGGTGCAGTTAGTGTGCAGCAATATTCCAGCCTAGATAGAACAAGCGATCTGAAAAGTGTCAACATGAGCTTGGCATCCCTGGTTTTGAAGGTTCTCATTATCCATCCTGTCATTTTTCTAGCAGATGCGATTGCTACAGTGTTATGGTCCTTGAAGGTGAGATCCTCTGTCATGATCACTCCCAGGTCTTTGACATTAGTTTTTCGCTCTATTGTGTGGTTGGAATTTGTTTTATACTCCACTGAGATTTTAATTTCGGAGTAATTGAAATTTCTCATCATTGAACTTCATATTGTTTTCTGCAGCCCATTTAAAGATTTGGTTGATGTCTGCTTGGAGTCTTGTAGTGTCTTCAATGGTGGACACTGTCATGCAGATTCGAGTGTCATCTGCAAAGGAAGGCACGGCACTGTGGCTTATATTCCTGTCTATGTCCGATATGAGGATGAGGAACAGGATGGGAGCGAGTACTGTGCCTTGTGGAACAGAGCTTTTTCACCGTAGCCGCCTCAGACTTTGTTGACTACTACTCTTTGTGTTCTACTTGTTAGGAAATTATAGATCCATCTACCAACTTTTCCTGTTATTCCTTTATCACGCATTTGGTGTGCTATTACAACATGGTCACACTTGTCAAAGGCTTTTGCAAAGTCTGTGTATATAACATCTGCATTCTGTTTGTCTTCTAGTTTACTTGGATTTCAGTAAGGCCTTCGATAGAGTACCTCACAAGATACTCTTGAGAAAGGTGGCAGCTCATGGTATAGGAGGTAAAGTTCTAGCATGGATAGAGGCATGTCTTACCAATAGAAAGCAGCAGAGAGTTTCCATTAATGGGGTCAAATCTGAATGGGGATTAGTCACTAGTGGCGTTCCATAAGGATCAGTTTTAAGCCCATTGTTGTTCATAATTTACATAAATGACCTTGATGAAGGAATTGCAAGTGACATGAGTAAATTTGCTGATGATACAAAAATAGGCCGTATGATTCATTCTGAGGAGGATGCCAGTGAACTCCAGGAGGATTTGGACAAATTAATGTCTTGGTCTGAAAAGTGGCAGATGAAGTTCAATGTGGACAAGTGTAAGGTGCTAGTCCTTGGTAATGAAAATATCCCTCGAATTTATAAACTAGGTGAAGTAGAGCTTGATCATACAGAATGTGAAAAAAGACTTGGGAGTCATTGTAAGCAGAAATCTAATGCGAAGACAACAGTGCCTAAGTGTGCGCAATAAGGCTAACAGATTACTAGGATTTATTTCAAGAAGTATAAGCAACAGAAGTCCAAAAGTTATTTTACAACTCTATACATCACTAGTGAGACCTCATTTGGATTATGCAGCTCAGTTTTGGTCTCCTTACTACAGGATGGATATAGATTCATTGGAGAACATATAGAGAAGAATGATTAAAATGATTTACAGTATAAGAAATCTCCCGTATGAAAATAGACTTAGAGCGTTGAATCTCCACTCTCTGGAGAGACGTAGAATGAGGGGAGATATCATCGAGGTGTATAAGTGGATGATGGGCATAAACAAAGGAGATATTAATAAAATACTGAGGATATCGAACCAAGTAAGAACCAGAAATAACGGATTTAAATTGGATAAATTTAGATTTAGAAAGGACATAGGCAAGTATTGGTTTTCGAACAGAGTTGTAGATGCGTGGAACAATCTTCCGAGTAGGGTGATAGAGGCTAGGACCTTGGGTGGCTTTAAAAAGAGATTGAACAAATATATGAGTGGGAGCGGCTGGGTTTGATTGGTGTCGTGAGTACGGGAGTAAATTCTTAGGTAGTGGTGGTTTTGGTTTTGACAAGGACTTGCCTTGTATGGGCCAGTAGGCCTTCTGCAGTGTTCCTCCATTCTTATGTTCTTAGAGTATCCAGGACCTTGTCGTAGTGGTCCAGTAGTTTGGACAGACAGGAGCGACCTGCTCTAAACCCATGCTGCCCTGGGTTGTGTAATTGATGGATATCTAGATGACAAACAGAGACCAAATATTCTAAAATACACAAACACAGTAAGCTTGAAGGCGCTCACACGTTGAACTATCAAGTCTCGTCATGGAAAGTTGAAGCTAATCAGATGCGACACAGAAATTTTCGCATTAAAAGTTCTATCCCATTTTTTTTCCATATCTTTCAAACAGCAAAGTGAAACAACACAAGCCACAGTCAGCCCAAAAGTTTCTCTTAGAGCGACCATCTTTAAAGAAAGTAAGTACAGTAAGTAAATAAGTAGGGAAGTAAATAAAGAAATTTTATGCAAGCTTAGTGCTCATAACATACAAATATTGAACGATGATCTTGAGGACACAGATGTTATAGACACATAAACGAACATTAAGTTGATTTAACTTACGATAACTAAATAAAGTCCAACACTGTGACTTATTTCTGACCAGAACAAACATTCTCCAATTATAAACATTCTCCAATTATTTCACAAACCCCAATATGATTAACAACATAGACACATGATAACTTACACAACCTAACTTCACGACATTGTCTCCCTATTGGAAGACACATCAACACTGAAAGTTTCAAGCCGACCAGAAGATACATTTTCCAGTTACTACACAGAATCCATCCAAAATTATGCCTACACAACCTAAACCCATTAAATGTTTCAACCATTCCATATGTTGAATCAGCCATTGAGGTTTAATGGTTTTATTTTACTAGGAGGAAAATGCTAAACCCGTAGGTGTCATATATCCCCTGTAGAATGAGTCATTAAAATTCGATCCAAGTAAGGGGAAGATAATTCCAGTTCCTTGGATCAAGAGTCCCTCACCAGTATCATGGCAAAATAATGCAATTATAAGAACATGAGAAAGAAGGAACACTGCAATAGGCCTACTGGCCCATGCGAGGCAGGTCCAAGTCACCTCCCGGCTTAAACCAATGCCCTAACCTAGTCAGGTCAGGTCACATTCACTTAAGGAAGGATCACGGCATTGATGAATTCAGAGACAACTCACTCAGAAATGTTTAAGAAATGTCAAAGTATTTTATGCACAGTGGTATAGTACCAACCATTGTAGAAAAATACCCTGACTTTGCCCACTGTATATAACACATAACCACTTAAACTTCTTTTTTCAACCTTAGATAAAATATAAGGTAATGGTTTTGTAATTTTGTGTGTGACCTAATTAATGTTTGCATAAGTAACTTATTACGATTATAACCGGATATAAACATGTAGACAGTTCATTACCACTGTAACTTGTTCAGTTATCAGAACTTTGAGGCCCAGACACTGTACCCATTATGTACCTGTGTAATGTTTTGACTACCACCGCCCATAGGATGGGTATGGGGTGACTACCGCCCACAGGATGGGTATGGGGTGAATACCGCCCACAGGATGGGTATGGGGTGACTACCACCCACAGGATGGGTATGGGGTGACTACCACCCACAGGATGGGTATGGGGTGACTACCACCCACAGGATGGGTATGGGGTGACTACCACCCACAGGATGGGTATGGGGTGACTACCGCCCACAGGATGGGTATGGGGTGACTACCGCCCACAGGATGGGTATGGGTGACTACCACCCACAGGATGGGTATGGGGTGACTACCCCCACAGGATGGGTATGGGTGACTACCACCCACAGGATGGGTATGGGGTGACTACCACCCACAGGATGGGTATGGGGTGACTACCACCCACAGGATGGGTATGGGGTGACTACCACCCACAGGATGGGTATGGGGTGACTACCGCCCACAGGATGGGTATGGGGTGACTACCGCCCACAGGATGGGTATGGAGTGACTACCACCCACAGGATGGGTATGGGGTGACTACCACCCACAGGATGGGTATGGGGAGCATAATAAAGATATTAAACTACCTATCACTCCATCATTATACCAATGTTCTGTAAAGTAGGATACAAGAGTAGCGAATAAAGAACTAACAGGCACAATACCGTGACTGGAACAATACACACACAACCCGCACATAGTAGAAACTTACCACGACGTTTCGCCCCGACTTGGACCATTTACAGTCACACTGACACTGTCAGTCGGTCCAAGTCGGACCGAAACGTCGTGGTTAGCTCCTGTCCCCTGTGTGCGGGTTATTTGTGTTATCACTCCGTACCATCGTTATCACTCCTTACCATCGTTATCACTCTGTACCATTGTTATCACTCCTTACCATCGTTATCACTCTGTACCATTGTTATCACTCCGTACCATCGTTATCACTCCTTACCATCGTTATCACTCTGTACCATTGTTATCATTCTGTACCATTGTTATCACTCTGTACCATTGTTATCATTCTGTACCATCGTTATCACTCTGTACCATTGTTATCATTCTGTACCATCGTTATCACTCTGTACCATTGTTATCACTCTGTACCATTGTTATCACTCCTTACCATCGTTATCACTCTGTACCATTGTTATCATTCTGTACCATCGTTATCACTCTGTACCATTGTTATCATTCTGTACCATCGTTATCACTCTGTACCATTGTTATCACTCTGTACCATCGTTATCACTCTGTACCATTGTTATCACTCCTTACCATCGTTATCACTCTGTACCATTGTTATCATTCTGTACCATCGTTATCACTCTGTACCATTGTTATCACTCTGTACCATCATTATCACTCTGTACCATTGTTATCACTCTGTACCATTGTTATCACTCTGTACCATTGTTATCACTCCTTACCATCGTTATCACTCTGTACCATCGTTATCACTCTGTACCATTGTTATCATTCTGTACCATCGTTATCATTCTGTACCATTGTTATCACTCTGTACCATTGTTATCATTCTGTACCATCGTTATCATTCTGTACCATCGTTATCATTCTGTACCATCGTTATCACTCTGTACCATTGTTATCACTCCTTACCATCGTTATCACTCCTTACCATCGTTATCATTCTGTATCATTGTTATCATTCTGTACCATCGTTATCACTCTGTACCATCGTTATCACTCTGTATCATTGTTATCATTCTGTACCATCGTTATCACTCTGTACCATCGTTATCACTCCTTACCATCGTTATCACTGCGATGAAGACTCGTGTTTTGGTCAACTGTTGCACTATTAATAATGCAGTGACGCTGCAACTTGCAAGGTTCTTACCACTCACGCGGCTGAGGTCACACAAGTGTGACCTCAGCTTCACAAATCGTGCCCAATAATATCGATAAATATATCGCTAAAACTCCTGGTATGTTAAGCCGGACGCTGCCAGTAACCGACGCCTCAAGGATTTAGGCTGTATACCTGGAGTTCACCTGGAGAGGGTTTAGGGGGTCAGCGCCCCCGCGACTCAGTCTGAGACCAGGCCTCATGGTGGATCAGGGCCTGATTAACCAGGCTGTTACTGGGATAATTTTTTTTTAGATTCTGTGCAATAACTGGAAAATGCAACTTCATATCGGATTTAAACTTTTAGTGCTGATGTGTTTTCCTCAAATAAAATAATCTCAAGTTTCGTAAGTTACAATGTGCCAATTTTATTAAATAAATTGTTTATGTGAAATAATAAGAAATGCAGAACAGGTTTTTTTTTTGTTTTTTTATTTGGTTATCTTGATTAAATTAACTTAATGTTCTTTTATGTATCTGTAACATGTGTGTCCTCAACACTAAGCTTACATAAAACTGATGTTATGTACACTAAGCTTACATAAAACTGATGTTATGTACACTAAGCTTACATAAAACTGATGTTATGTACACTAAGCTTACATAAAACTGATGTTATGTACACTAAGCTTACATAAAACTGGTGTTATATACACTAAGCTTACATAAAACTTATGTTATGTACACTAAGCTTACATAAAACTGATGTTATGTACACTAAGCTTACATAAAACTGATGTTATGTACACTAAGCTTACATAAAACTGGTGTTATATACACTAAGCTTACATAAAACTTATGTTATGTACACTAAGCTTACATAAAACTTATGTTATGTACACTAAGCTTACATAAAACTGGTGTTATATACACTAAGCTTACATAAAACTTATGTTATGTACACTAAGCTTACATAAAACTGATGTTATGTACACTAAGCTTACATAAAACTGATGTTATGTACACTAAGCTTACATAAAACTGATGTTATGTACACTAAGCTTACATAAAACTGATGTTATGTACACTAAGCTTACATAAAACTGGTGTTATGTACAATAAGCTTACATAAAACTGGTGTTATGTACACTAAGCTTACATAAAACTGATGTTATGTATAATGAGCTTACATAAAACTGATGTTATGTACACTAAGCTTACATAAAACTGATGTTTTGTACACTAAGCTTACATAAAACTGATGTTATGTACACTAAGCTTACATAAAATTGATGTTATGTTCACTAAGCTTACATAAAACTGGTGTTACGTACACTAAGCTTACATAAAACCGATGTTATGTACACTAAGCTTATATAAAACTGATGTTATGTACACTAAGCTTACATAAAACTGATGTTATGTACACTAAGCTTACATAAAACTGATGTTATGTACACTAAGCTTACATAAAACTGGTGTTATGTACAATAAGCTTACATAAAACTGATGTTATGTACACTAAGCTTACATAAAACTGATGTTATGTACACTAAGCTTACATAAAACTGATGTTATGTACACTAAGCTTACATAAAACTGATGTTATGTACACTAAGCTTACATAAAACTGATGTTATGTACACTAAGCTTACATAAAACTGATGTTATGTACACTAAGCTTACATAAAACTGGTGTTATGTACAATAAGCTTACATAAAACTAGTGTTATGTACACTAAGCTTACATAAAACTGGTGTTATGTACAATAAGCTTACATAAAACTGATGTTATGTACACTAAGCTTACATAAAACTGATGTTATGTACACTAAACACAAAAACTGATGTTATGTACACTAAGCTTACATAAAACTTGTGTTATGTACAATAAGCTTACATAAAACTGGTGTTATGTACACTAAGCTTACATAAAGCTGGTGTTATGTACAATAAGCTTACATAAAACTGATGTTATGTACACTAAGCTTACATAAAGCTGATGTTATGTACACTAAGCTTACATAAAACTGGTGTTATGTACAATAAGCTTACATAAAACTGATGTTATGTACACTAAGCTTACATAAAACTGATGTTATGTACACTAAGCTTACATAAAACTGATGTTATGTACACTAAGCTTACATAAAACTGGTGTTATGTACAATAAGCTTACATAAAACTGGTGTTATGTACACTAAGCTTACATAAAACTGATGTTATGTACAATAAGCTTACATAAAACTGATGTTATGTACACTAAGCTTACATAAAACTGATGTTATGTACACTAAGCTTACATAAAACTGGTGTTATATACACTAAGCTTACATAAAACTTATGTTATGTACACTAAGCTTACATAAAACTGATGTTATGTACACTAAGCTTACATAAAACTGGTGTTATATACACTTACATAAAACTTATGTTATGTACACTAACTTACATAAAACTGATGTTATGTACACTAAGCTTACATAAAACTGATGTTATGTACACTAAGCACATAAAACTGGTGTTATATACACTAACTACATAAAACTTATGTTATGTACACTAAGCTTACATAAAACTGATGTTATGTACACTAAGCGTACATAAAACTGATGTTATGTACATAAGCTTACATAAAACTGGTGTTATGTACAATAAGTTTACGTAAAACTGATGTTATGTACACTAAGCTTACATAAAACTGGTGTTATGTACACTAACTACATAAAACTGGTGTTATGTACAATAAGCTTACATAAACTGTGTTATGTACAATAAAGCACATAAAACTGATGTTATGTACACTAACTTACATAAAACTGGTGTTATTACACTAAGCTTACATAAAACTGTGTTATGTACACTAAACACATAAAACTGGTGTTATGTACACTAAACTACATAAAACTGGTGTTATGTACAATAAGCTTACATAAAACTGGTGTTATGTACACTAAGACTTACATAAAACTGGTGTTATGTACACTAAGTTACATAAAACTGATGTTATGTACACTAAGCTTACATAAAACTGATGTTATGTCAATACACTTTTATAGCTTACATAAAACTGGTGTTATGTACACTAAGCTTACATAAAACTGATGTTATGTACACTAAGCTTACATAAAACTGATGTTATGCTACAACTAATGTTATCATAAACACGTGTTATGTCATAACTCAAACTGTGTTATGTACACTAAGCTTACATAAAACTGATGTTATGTACACTAAGCTACATAAAACGGGTGTTATGTACCTAACATAAACTGTTATGTAATAAACTACATAAAACTGTTATGTACACTAAGCTTACATAAAACTGGTGTTATGTACAATAAGCTTACATAAAACTGGTGTTATGTACAATAAGCTTACATAAAACTGGTGTTATTTACACTAAGCTTACATAAAACTGGTGTTATGTACACTAAGCTTACATAAAACTGGTGTTATGTACACTAAGCTTACATAAAACTGATGTTATGTACACTAAGCTTACATAAAACTGGTGTTATGTACACTAAGCTTACATAAAACTGATGTTATGTACACTAAGCTTACATAAAACTGGTGTTATGTACAATAAGCTTACATAAAACTGATGTTATGTACACTAAGCTTACATAAAACTGATGTTATGTACACTAAGCTTACATAAAACTGATGTTATGTACACTAAGCCTACGTAAAACTTATTAACTTACTTGTTTTTTATTACTTATTTACTAACTTCCTTATTTACTATAGTGACTTTCTTAAAAGCTGATTATTTTTACTTAGATAAAAGTTTGGGTTTATTTTGGCTTGTGTAGGTCCCTTGTTGTGATTTTGGAAGAAATTATATAAATCAAAACACCGCTTTCCATGTGATAGCTTGTGAGTGTCGCATCTGATTATCTTCATTCCTTTCATATTGATAATTTGATAATGAAACTTCTGAGAACATTGAGCTTGATGTGTTTGTGTATTTTAGAATACTGGTCTCTTTTTTGGTCTCTTTGGGCTGTGTATGTCATAATTCACCATTTTAATGAAAAAATGGATATTAGTCTCCATATCAAGATTTGTGAATGCCTCTTCTGAGTCCCTTTAAATCTTCAACACTAATGTTTAACTGCATTATCAACTTATGCCGCACTCTGCACTATTCCAGTCGCATGCACCGAGGCATAAGAATTACCCTATACCTGGAGTTACCTGGAGAGAGTTCCAGGGGTCAACGCCCCTGCGGCCCGGTCTGTGACCAGGCCTCATGTTGGATCAGAGCCTGATCAACCAGGCTGTTATACGGGGATACCTTATAGGGTAATCCTTACATTTATATAGTTTTCATTTTCAAGTATCTCCGAAGCGACGTGTTTACGAGGTTGTTTGAGTTTTTCCTTTTCTCCGACTTTTCGATTTATATTTTGCTCATAACCGATCGGCTTCAAATTTGCAACGCTTGTATGCAGTAACGAGGACCGAATTCTTGGAGCATTGAGCATATTCAGGTGGTCTATGACCAGAGTTACTGAACCTTTCTCAGCATCCTGGACGGCTCAGATAACTTCCAAAACTCTCAGTGGCGAAGCTTCAAACCCTGAAGAGCCGCCTTCTAACTCGACACCTGGAGTTTACCTGGAGAGAGTTTCGGGGGTCAACGTCCCCGCGGCTCGGTCTGAGACCAGGCCTTATGGTGGATCAGGGTCTGATCAACCAGGCTGTTACTGCCGGCCGCACGCAAACTGACGTACGAACCACAGCCTTTAGGTGCCTGTCTAGTGCCTTCTTCAAGACAGCCAGGGGTCTATTGGTAATCCCCCTTATTTATGCTGGTAGGCAGTTGAACATTCTTGGGCCCCGGACACTTATGGTGTTGTCTCTCAGTGTACTCGTGGCGCCCCTGCTTTTCAATGGAGAATGTTGCATCTCCTGCCGAGTCTTTTGCTTTCATATGGAGTGATTTTCGTGTGCAAGTTTGGCACTAACCCTCTAGGATTTTCCAAGTGTATATTAGCATGTATCTCTCTCGCCTGCGTCCCAGGGAATACATATCAAGGTCCTTCAACCGTTTCCAGTAATTTACGTGCCTTATCGTACTTATGTGTGCCGTGAAAGTTCTTTGTCCAAGGTAACTCCTTCCATGGATTTGATGTTAAGAAGATTAATGACCCAGAAATAGCTAAACTCCTTATGATCCAGAATCAAACAATCACCAAGCTTACCCAGGAAATGCAGGAGCTTAAAACCTCCAACGCACAGTATCTCATCAAGATCACAACACTGGAAGACAAACTAAGCACTCTAGAACACCTAAGCAACACACACACCCAGTCTGTGGACACCATCAACACTCTAAAAGACCAAGTCACCCAACTGAACAACAACATCATAGAAGAAAGATCACGAGTGGATCTACAACTTACCGATGTCATCAACAACTTCCAAGACCATAATGACCAACAACAGCTAAGTGACGCTGTTGTAGTTAATAGCAAACATCTTCCACCTACAGTCACCCAAGAGACATGCATGGAGGCCGCCCTACAACTTTTCAAGGACCACCTTAGCCTAAACATACGTAGTGATGAACTAGAAGATTGCAAACTGATGGGCTACCAAGCAGGAAAAAAACAGTGCTATTAAAATTCAATACCAACTTGCAAAGAAACAACCTACTAAAAACATCCATAGCTATGAAATCTGATGTATATGTCAATAAATGCCTTACCAAAACAAAACAAAACCCCCTTTATTGACTAAGAAAATTACGCAATGCCCAAGAAATCCATCAGTGCTTTGTGAGGGACGGCAAAATTGCAGTTAGGAAACAGACCACTGGGAAGAGGTATTTCATCTCTACAGAATATGAACTAAAAACATTCCTGAGTGAGGTTGGGTTAACAGATCAGAATAGAGTGCAGTTTATACCCACCGTCCACGAATAGTGTTATGAATCATCATGTAACAGTTATATACTGCCATAAATTTTGTTCCCTAAAAATTCTAATACCCCCTTACTACTTATAAATTTTCACTTTTGTATTCAATTACCATTCTACGTCATAGTCTTAATTGTATTTAATAACTACAAAATCTCTTTATTATTATTATTACTTCTACTTTAACATATATTTACATCTTACCACATCATTGCCTCCCAATTCTATCTTAACCTTTTATTGCCCTACCTTATTTTATACTTTATTGCCCAACTTTATCTTATACTTTTGTTTTTATTAACTTATTATTGCCAAATATTTAAGCTTTATTGCCCAATTTTATTTAAAAAAAATTATTATTGCCCTATTTTTTATTTTATACTTTATTGCCCAATTTTATTTTATACTTTTATTTTTATTAACCTACTATTGCCAAATATCCAAGCTTTTATATTCAGCTACAACTCTACCTCACAGTCTAATTTTTTTATATTAACAAATCATTCTTAATTATTTCTAATACTTTATTATATAATTATAATTTACCACATCATTGCCCTATCTTAGTCTATAATACTTTTTAATAACCTGTTGCAAATATTCCATTTTACTTTTTTAATACCTGTTGTGTACCCAATTCATTGCCCTTTTTTATTTTTTTTTATTTTACTTTTATATAAACCTTTGTTATACCCTTATATATACGTGTTTGCAACTACTCCTTAGTGCAATTATAAGTGACAGTCTGGTGCTACTTTATTTTGTAATTCTACCTCATTAGTTTATATCTAGTTATACTTTATTTCATTCTAGCATAATACATAGTCAATACCAAATTATT
>WNWK01043338.1:0-15548 GCA_009830355.1 Cherax destructor
GGAAAAGTAGCAAAATTTTATGATTTTCTTTTAGGAAGCTTATTCATAGGTGTATTTTATCTAAAAATATTTTCAGAAATCCTTGAAAATGCCTAATCGTCAAAAAATGCAATAAAATAAGTTTTATAGCATTTTATATTTTAATTATTTACATATTTTTAAATCCCATTAAAAACTTAAAATCATATTATTATAAATATTTATATTTTCAAATATGTTAAAAAGCTTAAAATTGCTAAAATGGTATTTTATTGCATATTCGACGTTTTAGAGCGGTTTGAGGTTTCTGGCAAAATCTTTTTTAGCTAAAATACTAATTATCAAATTTTAAATAGAATTTCACTGCAATTAAATTTATGGGAAAAGTAAGCAAATTTTGATTTTTTTGGAAGCTTACTCTAGGATATTTATCTAAAAATTTTTTCAGAAAATCCTTGAAAATGCTAATCGTCAAAAATGCAATAAATAACGTTTATAAGCATTTTATTATATATTATTTATATATTTTTAAAAAATCCAATAAAAACCTATAAAATCAATATTTTATAGAATATTCTATTATTTTCGAAAAACATGAAACATTAAAAAGCTCAGAAAAATGTGCTAAAATGGTATTTGTATTTGCGTGCGTTTGAGTGCTTTTTGGCAAAACTCATTTTTAGCTAAAATACTTAGATTATCACACTTTTAAATCAAATTTCTACTGCAATTGAAATTTATGGGAAAATAAGCAAAATTTTATGATTTTCTTTTAAGAAGCTTATCATAGGATTTTTATCTAAAAAATAGTTTTTCAAAAATCCTTGAAAATCCTTAATCGTCAAAAAATGCAATAAAATCAAGTTTATAGCATTTTAATTTTTAATTATTTCATATTTTTAAAACCTATTAAAAACTATAAAAATCATATTATTATAAATATTTATATTATTTCAAAATACATGAAACATTAAAAGCTTAGAAAATGTGCTAAATGGTATTTTATTGCATATTTCGACGTTTTAGAGCGGTTTGAGTGCTTTTCTGCAAAACTCATTTTTAGCTAAAATCTAGATTTTCAAACTTTTAAAACAATTTCTACTGCAATTGAAATTGATGGGAAAAGTAAGCAAATTTTATTATTTTTTAAATTTATTTTCGAAAAATAGTTTTTCAGAAAATCCTTAAAAATACATGAATCATCAAAAATGCAATAAAATAACGTTTATAGCATTTTTAATATTTATATTTTATATATATTTTAAAAATCCCAATAAAACCTATAAAAATAATATTTTATAGAATATTTCATATTATTTCGAAAAATTCATGAAACATAAAAACTCAGAAAAGGTGCTAAATGGTATTTTATTGCATATTTCGACGTTTAGACGGTTTGAGTGCTTTTCTGGCAAACTCATTTTTATAAAATACTTACATTATCACACTTTAAGAGACTTCTACGCAATTGAAATTTATAGGAAAAGTATGCAAAATTTTATGATTTTCTTTTAGGAACCTTATTCATAGGTGTATTTTATATAAAAAAATAGTTTTTCAGAAAATCCTTGAAAATGCCTTAAATTGTCAAAAATGCAATAAAATCAAGTTTTATAGCATTTTTTTTTTTAATTATTTACATATTTTTAAAAATCCCATTAAAAACTATAAAAATCGATATTATTATAGAATATTTCATATTATTTTCCAAAAATACATGAAACATTAAAAAGTCAGAAAATGTGCAAAATGGTATTTTATTGCATATTTTTGACGTTTAGAGCGGTTTGAGTGCTTTTCTGACAAAACTCATTTTTTAGCTAAAATACAAGATTATCACACTTTTAAATACAATTTCAACTGCAATTGAAATTTATGGGAAAATAAGCAAAAATTTTATGATTTTCTTTAGGAAGCTTACTCATAGGTATATTTTATCTAAAATTTTTTTCAGAAATTCCTTGAAAATGCCTTGAATCGTCAAAAATGCAATAAAATAACGTTTATAGCATTTTTAATATTTATATATTATTTATATATTTTTAAAAATCCCAATAAAAAACCCATAAAAATCAATATTTTTATAGAATATTTCATATTATTTTCAAAAATACATGAAACATTAAAAAGCTCAGAAAAATGTGCTAAAATGGTATTTTATGTATTTCGACGATTTGACGGTTGAGTGCTTTTCTGGCAAAACTCATTTTTAGCTAAAATACTAATTATCACACTTTTAAATAAATTTCTACTGCAATTGAAATTTATGGGAAAATAAGCAAAATTTTATGATTTTCTTTTATGAAGCTTACTCATAGGTGTATTATATCTAAAAATAGTTTTAGAAAATCCTTGAAAATGCCTTGAATCGTCAAAAAATGCAATAAAATAACGTTTTATAGCATTTTTGAATATTTATATATTATTTATATATTTTTAAAAAATCCCAATAAAAACCTATAAAAATCAATATTTTTAGAGGGCTAAAATCGTATTTTAATGCATATTTCGACGTTTTAGAGCGGTTTGAGTGCTTTTCTGGCAAAACTCGTTTTTTAGCTAAAATACTTAGATTATCAAACTTTTAAATAAAATTTCTACTGCAATTGAAATTATGGGAAAAGTAAGCGAAATTTTATGATTTTCTTTTAGGAAGCTTTCTAGGTGTATTTTTAAAAAAGTTTTTTCAGAAAATCCTTGAAAATGCCCTAAATCGTCAAAAATGCAATAAAATCAAGTGTATAGCATTTTTATATTTATTATTTATATATTTTAAAAATCCCATTAAAAACTATGAAAATCGTATAATATTATACAATATTTCATATTATTTTCAAAAATACATGAAACATTAAAACTCTGAAAATGTGCTAAAATGGTATTTTATTGCATATTTCAACGTTTTAGAGCGTTTGAGTGCTTTTCTGGCAAAACTCTTTTTTAGCTAAAATACTTAAGATTTCAAACTTTTAAATACATTTCTACTGCAATTGAAATTTATGGGAAAAGTAATGCAAATTTTATTATTTTTTGAGGAACTTACTCATAGGTGTATTTTATCTAAAAAAAGTTTTTAGAAAATCTTGAAAATGCCTGAATGTCAAAAAATGCAATGAAATCAAGTTTTATACATTTTTTAATATTTATATATTATTTATATTTTTAAAAAATCCCATTTAAAAACTATAAAAATCAATATTTTATAGAATATTTCATATTATTTTCGAAAATACATAAACATTAAAAAGCTCAGAAAATGGTCTAAAATGGTATTTTATTGCATTTTTTGACGTTTTAGAGCGGTTTGAGTGCTTTTCTGCAAAACTCATTTTAGCTAAAATACTTAGATTTATCACACTTTTAAATAGAATTTCTACTGCAATTGAAATTTATGGGAAAAGTAAGCAACATTTTATGATTTTCTTTTAGGAAGCTTACTCATAGGTATATTTTATCTAAAAATTTTTTCAGAAATTCCTTGAATCGTCAAAAAATGCAATAAAATAACTTTTTATAGCATTTTTGAATATTTATATATTATTTACATATTTTTAAAAAATCCCATTAAAAATCTTTAAAAATCAATATTATTATAGAATATTCATATTTTTCAAAAAATACATGAAACATTAAAAATATAATAAAAATGTGCTAAAATGGTATTTTATTGCATATTTCGATGATTTAGAGCGGTTTGAGTGCTTTTCTGGCAAAACTCATTTTTTAGCTAAAATTCATATATTATCACACTTTTAAATAGAATTTCAACTGCAATTGAAATTTATAGGAAAAGTAAGCCAAATTTTATGATTTTCTTTTAGGAAGCTTACTCATAGGTATATTTTATCTAAAAAAATTTTTCAGAAAATCCTTGAAAATGCCTTGAATCGTCAAAAAATGCAATAAAATAACGTTTTATAGCATTTTTTAATATTTATATATTATTTATATATTTTTAAAAAATCCCAATAAAAACCTATAAAAATCAATATTTTTATAGAATACTTCATATTATTTTCGAAAAATACATGAAACATTAAAAAGCTCAGAAAAATGTGCTAAAATGGTATTTTATTGCATATTTAGACGTTTTAGAGCGGTTTGAGTGCTTTTCTGGCAAAACTCATTTTTTAGCTAAAATACTTAGATTATCACACTTTTAAATCAAATTTCTACTGCAATTGAAATTTATGGGAAAAATAAGCTTATTCATAGCTGTTTTTATCTAAAAAAAATAGTTTTTCATAAAATCCTTGAAAATGCCTTTAATCGTCAAAAAATGCAATAAAATCAAGTGTTATAGTATTTTTTAATTTTCTTAATTATTTACATATTTTTAAAAAATCCCATTAAAAAACTATAAAAATCGTATATTATTATACAATATTTAATACTATTTTCCAAAAATACATGAAACATTAAAAAGCTGTGAAAAATGTGCTAAAATGGTATTTTATTGCATATTTCGACGTTTTAGAGCGGTTTGAGTGCTTCTCTGACAAAACTCATTTTTTAGCAAAAATACTGAGATTTTCAAACTTTTAAATACAATTTCTACTGCAATTGAAATTGATGGGAAAAGTAAGCGAAATTTTATTATTTTTAAGGATATTTTTCGAAAAAATCCTTAAAAATACAATGAATCGTCAAAAAATGCAATAAAATAACGATTTATAGCATTTTTGAATATATATATATATATATATTATATATATATTTTAAAAAAATCCCAATAAAAACCTATAAAAATCAATATTTTTATAGAATATTTCATATTATTTTCGAAAAATACATGAAACAATAAAAAGCTCAGAAAAAGGTGCTAAAATGGTATTTTATTGCATATTTCGACGTTTTAGAGCGGTTTGAGTGCTTTTCTGGCAAAACTCATTTTTTAGCTAAAATACTTAGATTATCACACTTTTAAATAGAATTTCAACTGCAATTGAAATTTATGGGAAAAGTATGCAAAATTTTATGATTTTCTTTTAGGAACCTTACTCATAGGTGTATTTTATCTAAAAAAAATAGTTTTTCAAAAAATCCTTGAAAATGTCTTAAATCGTCAAAAAATGCAATAACATCAAGTGTTATAGCATTTTTTTTTTTAATTATTTACATATTTTTAAAAAATCCAATTAAAAAACTATAAAAAATCGTATATTATTATACAATATTTCATATTATTTTCCAAAAATACATGAAACATTAAAAAGCTCTGAAAGATGTGCTAAAATGGTATTTTATTGCATTTTTCGACGTTTTAGAGCGGTTTGAGGGCTTTTCTGACAAAACTCATTTTTTAGCTAAAATACTAAGATTTTCAAACTTTTAAATACAATTTCTACTGCAATTGAAATTTATGGGAAAAGTAAGCGAAATTTTATTATTTTTTTGAGGAAGCTTACTCATAGGTATATTTTATCTAAAAAAGCAGTTTTTTCAGAAAATCCTTGAAAATGCCATGAATCGTCAGAAAATGCAATGAAATAACGATTTATAGGATTTTTAAAAATTTATATATTATATACATATTTTAAAAAAAATCCCATTAAAATCTATAAAAAGCAATGATATTATAGAATATTTCATATTATTTTTCAAAAAATACATGAAACATAAAATCTAAGAAAAATGTGCTAAAATGGTATTTTATTGCATATTTCGACGTCTTAGAGCGGTTTGAGTGCTTTTCTGACAAAACTCATTTTTTAGCTAAAATACTAAGATTCTCAAACTTTTAAATAGAATTTCTACTGCAATTGAAATTTATGGGAAAAGTAAGAGAAATTTTATTATTTTTTTGAGGTATATTTTATCGAAAAAAATATTTTTTTTCAGAAAATCCTTAAAAATACAATGAATCGTCAAAAAATGCATTAAAATAACGATTTATCGCATTTTTAATATTTATATATTATTTATATATTTTTAAAAAATCCCAATAAAAACCTATAAAAATCAATATTTTTATAGAATATTTCATATTATTTTCCAAAAATACATGAAACATTAAAAAGCTCAGAAAAATTTGCTAAAATGGTATTTTATTGCATATTTCGACGTTTTAGAGCGGTTTGAGTGCTTTTCTAGCAAAACTCATTTTTTAGCTAAAATACATATATTATCACACTTTTAAATAGAATTTCTACTGCAATTGAAATTTATGGGAAAAGTAAGCCAAATTTTATGATTTTCTTTTAGGAAGCTTACTCATAGGTGTATTTTATCTAAAAAAAATAGTTTTTCAAAAAATCCTTGAAAATGCCTTAAATAGTCAAAAAATGCAATAAAATGAAGTTTTATAGCATTTTTGAATATTTATTATTTATTTACATATTTTTAAAAAATCCCATTAAAAATCTATAAAAATCAATACTTTTATTGAATATTTCATATTTTTTTTAAAAATACTTGAAATATTAAAAAGCTCAGAAAAATGTGCTAAAAGGGTATTTTATTGCATATTTCGTCGTTTTAGAGCGGTTTGAGTGCTTTTCTGGCAAAACCCATTTTTTAGCTAAAATACTTAGATTATCAAACTTTTAAATAGACTTTCCACTGCAATTGAAATTTATGGGAAAAGTATGCAAAATTTTATGATTTTCTTTTAGGAACCTTACTCATAGGTGTATTTTATCTAAAAAATAGTTTTTCAAAAAATCCTTGAAAATGCCTTAAATCGTCAAAAAATGCAATAAAATCAAGTGTTAGAGCATTTTTTATTTTTTTTTAATTATTTACATATTTTTAAAAAATCCAATTAAAAAACTATAAAAAATCGTATATTATTATACAATATTTCATATTATTTTCTAAAAATACATGAAACATTAAAAAGCTCAGAAAATGTGCTAAAATGGTATTTTATTGCATATTTCAACGTTTTAGAGCTGTTTGAGTGCTTTTCTGGCAAAACTCGTTTTTTAGCTAAAATACTAAGATTTTCAAACTTTTAAATACAATTTCTACTGCAATTGAAATTTATGGGAAAAGTAAGCGAAATTTTATTATTTTTTTGAGGAAGCCTACTCATAGGTATATTTTATCTAAAAAAACAGTTTTTTAGAAAATCCTTGAAAATGCCATGAATCGTCAAAAAATGCAATGAAACAACGATTTATAGCATTTTTGAATATTTATATATTATTTATATATTTTTAAAAAATCCCAATAAAAACCTATAAAAATCAATATTTTTATAGAATATTTCATATTATTTTCGAAAAATACATGAAACATTAAAAAGCTCAGAAAATGGTCTAAAATGGTATTTTATTGCATATTTCGACGTTTTAGAGCGGTTTGAGTGCTTTTCTGGCAAAACTCATTTTTTTGCTAAAATACTTAGATTATCACACTTTTAAATAGAATTTCTACTGCAATTGAAATTTATGGGAAAATAAGCAAAATTTTATGATTTCTTTTTGGAAAGCTTACTCATAGGTTATTTTATCTAAAATTTTTTTCAAAATTCCTTGAATCGTCAAAAAATGCAATAAAATAACTTTTATAGCATTTTGAATATTTATATATATTTACATATTTTTAAAAATCCCATTAAAAATCTTTAAAAATCAATATTATTATAGAATATTCATATTTTTCAAAAAATACATGAAACATTAAAAATCAGAAAATGTGCTAAAATGGTATTTTATTGCATATTTCGATGATTTAGAGCAGTTTGAGTGCTTTTCTAGCAAAACTCATTTTTAGCTAAAATACATATATTATCACACTTTTAAATAGAATTTCAACTGCAATTGAAATTTATGGGAAAAGTAAGCCAAATTTTATGATTTTCTTTTAGGAAGCTTACTCATAGGTATATTTTATCTAAAAAAAAAAATTCAGAAAATCCTTGAAAATGCCTTGAATCGTCAAAAAATGCAATAAAATAACGTTTTATAGCATTTTTTAATATTTATATATTATTTATATATTTTTAAAAAATCCCAATAAAACCTATAAAAATCAATATTTTTATAGAAATTATATTATTTTCGAAAATACATGAAAATTAAAAGCTCAGAAAAAAGTGCTAATGTATTTTATTGCATATTTAGACGTTTTAGAGCGGTTTGAGTGCTTTTCTGGCAAAACTCATTTTTTAGCTAAAATACTTAGATTATCACACTTTTAAATCAAATTTCTACTGCAATTGAAATTTATGGGAAAAATAAGCAAAATTTTATGAGTTTCTTTTAAGAAGCTTATTCATAGCTGTTTTTATCTAAAAAAAATAGTTTTTCATAAAATCCTTGAAAATGCCTTTAATCGTCAAAAAATGCAATAAAATCAAGTGTTATAGTATTTTTTAATTTTCTTTAATTATTTACATATTTTTAAAAAATCCCATTAAAAAACTATAAAAATCGTATATTATTATACAATATTTAATATTATTTTCCAAAAATACATGAAACATTAAAAAGCTGTGAAAAATGTGCTAAAATGGTATTTTATTGCATATTTCGACGTTTTAGAGCGGTTTGAGTGCTTTCTGACAAAACTCATTTTTTAGCTAAAATACTGAGATTTTCAAACTTTTAAATACAATTTCTACTGCAATTGAAATTGATGGGAAAAGTAAGCGAAATTTTATTATTTTTTTAAGGTATATTTTTTCGAAAAAAATAGGTTTTTTCAGAAAATCCTTAAAAATACAATGAATCGTCAAAAAATGCAATAAAATAACGATTTATAGCATTTTTGAATATATATATATATATATTATATATATATTTTAAAAAAATCCCAATAAAAACCTATAAAAATCAATATTTTTATAGAATATTTCATATTATTTTCGAAAAATACATGAAACAATAAAAAGCTCAGAAAAAGGTGCTAAATGGTATTTTATTGCATATTACGACGTTTTAGAGCGGTTTGAGTGCTTTTCTAATAAAACTCATTTTTAGCTAAAAAATTGATTATCACACTTTTAAATAAATTTCAACTGCAATTGAAATTTATGGGAAAAGTATGCAAAATTTTATGATTTTCTTTTAGGAACCTTACTCATAGGTGTATTTTATCTAAAAAATAGTTTTTTAAAAAATCTTGAAAATGTCTTAAATCGTCAAAAAATGCAATAAAATCAAGTGTTATAGCATTTTTGATTTTTTTAATTATTTACATATTTTAAAAAATCAATTAAAAAACTATAAAAAATCATTATATTATTATACAATATTTCATATTATTTTTCCAAAATACATGAAACATTAAAAGCTCTGAAAGATGTGCTAAAATGGTATTTTATTGCATTTTCGACGTTTTAGAGCGGTTTGAGGCTTTTCTGACAAAACTCATTTTAGCTAAAATACTAAGATTTTCAAACTTTAAATACAATTTCTACTGCAATTGAAATTTATGGGAAAAGTAAGAGAAATTTTTTTTTTTTTTGGAGGTATATTTTATCGAAAAAATAGTTTTTTCCAGAAAATCCTTAAAATACAATGAATCGTCAAAAAATGCAATAAAATAAGGATTTATAGCATTTTTGAATATTTATATATTATTTATATATTTTTAAAAATTCCCAATAAAAACCTATAAAAATCAATATTTTTATAGAATATTTCATATTATTTTCCAAAAATACATGAAACATTAAAAAACTCTGAAAAATGTGCTAAAATGGTATTTTATTGCATATTTCAACGTTTCAGAGCTGTTTGAGTGCTTTTCTGGCAAAACTCTTTTTTTAGCTAAAATACTAAGATTTTCAAACTTTTAAATACAATTTCTACTGCAATTGAAATTTATGGGAAAAGTAAGCGAAATTTTATTATTTTTTTTGAGGAAGCTTACTCATAGGTATATTTTATCTAAAAAAACAGTTTTTTCAGAAAATCCTTGAAAATGCCATGAATCGTCAAAAAATGCAATGAAACAACGATTTATAGCATTTTTGAATATATATATATTATTTATATATTTTTAAAAAATCCCAATAAAAACCTATAAAAATCAATATTTTTATAGAATATTTCATATTATTTTCGAAAAATACATGAAACATTAAAAAGCTCAGAAAATGTGCTTAAATGGTATTTTATTGCATATTTCGACGTTTTAGAGCGGTTTGAGTGCTTTTCTTGCAAAACTCATTTTTTAGCTAAAATACTTAGATTATCACACTTTTAAATAGAATTTCTACTGCAATTGAAATTTATGGGAAAAGTAAGCAAAATTTTATGATTTTCTTTTAGGAAGCTTACTCATAGGTATATTTTATCTAAAAAATTTTTTCAGAAATTCCTTAAAATGCCTTGAATCGTCAAAAATGCAATAAAATAACTTTTTATAGCATTTTTGAATATTTAAATATTATTTACATATTTTTAAAAAATCCCATTAAAAATCTTTAAAAATCAATATTATTATAGAATATTCATAATATTTTTCAAAAAATACATGAAACATTAAAAATATCATAAAAATGTGCTAAAATGGTATTTTATTGCATATTTCGATGATTTAGAGCGGTTTGAGTGCTTTTCTGGCAAAACTCATTTTTTAGCTAAAATACATATATTATCACACTTTTAAATAGAATTTCAACTGCAATTGAAATTTATGGGAAAAGTAAGCCAAATTTTATGATTTTCTTCTAGGAAGCTTACTCATAGGTATATTTTATCTAAAAAAAATTTTTTCAGAAAATCCTTGAAAATGCCTTGAATCGTCAAAAAATGCAATAAAATAACGTTTTATAGCATTTTTTAATATTTATATATTATTTATATATTTTTAAAAAATCCTAATAAAAACCTATAAAAATCAATATTTTTATAGAATACTTCATATTATTTTCAAAAATACATGAAACATTAAAAATATCATAAAAATGTGCTAAAATGGTATTTTATTGCATATTTCGACGTTTTAGAGCGGTTTGAGTGCTTTTTTGACAAAACTCATTTTTTAGCTAAAATACTAAGATTTTCAAACCTTTAAATACAATTTTCTGCAATTGAAATTTATGGGAAAAGTAAGCGAAATTTTATTATTTTTTTTTTGAGGTATATTTTATCGAAAAAATAGTTTTTTCAGAAAATCCTTAAAAATACAATGAATCGTCAAAAAATGCAATAAAATAACGATTTATAGCATTTTTGAATATTTATATATTATATATATATATTTTTAAAAAATCCCAATAAAAACCTATAAAAATCAATGTTTTTATAGAATATTTCATATTATTTAAGAAAAATACATGAAACAATAAAAAGCTCAGAAAAAGGTGCTAAAATGGTATTTTATTGCATATTTCGACGTTTTAGAGCGGTTTGAGTGCTTTTCTGGCAAAACTCATTTTTTAGCTAAAATACTTAGATTATCACACTTTTAAATAGAATTTCTACTGCAATTGAAATTTATGGGAAAAGTAAGCAAAATTTTATGATTTTCTTTTAGGAAGCTTACTCATGGTATTTTATCTAAAAAATTTTTTTTCCAGAAATTCCTTGAAAATGCCTTGAATCGTCAAAAAATGCAATAAATAACGTTTTATAGCATTTTTTAATATTTATATATTATTTACATATTTTTAAAAAATCCCATTAAAAATCTTTAAAAATCAATATTATTATAGAATATTCATATTATTTTTCAAAAAATACATGAAACATTAAAAATATCATTAAAATGTGCTAAAATGGTATTTTATTGCATATTTCGACGATATAGAGCGGTTTGAGTGCTTTTCAAGCAAAACTCATTTTTTTAGCTAAAATACATATATTATCACACTTTTAAATAGAATTTCTACTGCAATTGAAATTTATGGGAAAAGCAAGCCAAATTTTATGATTTTCTTTTAGGTAGCTTACTCATAGGTGTATTTTATCTAAAAAAAATAGTTTTCAAAAAATCTGAAAATCCTTAAATAGTGAAAAATGCAATAAAATGAAGTTTTATAGCATTTTTGAATATTTATTATTTATATACATATTTTTAAAAAATCCCATTAAAAATCTATAAAAATCAATACTTTTATTGAATATTTCATATTATTTTTTAAAAAATACTTGAAATATTAAAAAGCTCAGAAAAATGTGCTAAAATGGTATTTTATTGCATATTTCGACGTTTTAGAGCGGTTTGAGTGCTTTTCTGGCAAAACTCATTTTTTAGCTAAAATACTTAGATTATCACACTTTTAAATAGAATTTCTACTGCAATTGAAATTTATGGGAAAAGTAAGCAAAATTTTATGATTTTCTTTTAGGAAGCTTACTCATAGGTATATTTTATTTTAAAGAAAATTTTCAGAAATTCCATGAAAATGCCTTGAATCGTCAAAAAATGCAATAAAATAACGTTTTATAGCATTTTTGAATATTTATTATTTATATACATATTTTTAAAAAATCCCATTAAAAATATTTAAAAATCAATTTTTTTATAGAATATTTCATATTATTTTCGAAAAATACATGAAACAATAAAAAGCTCAGAAAAAGGTGCTAAAATGGTATTTTATTGCATATTTCGACGTTTTAGAGCGGTTTGAGTGCTTTTCTGGCAAAACTCATTTTTTAGCTAAAATACTTAGATTATCACACTTTTAAGTAGAATTTCTACTGCAATTGAAATTTATGGGAAAAGTAAGCAAAATTTTATGATTTTCTTTTAGGAAGCTTATTCATAGGTGTATTTTATCTAAAAAAATAGTTTTTTAAAAAATCCTTGAAAATGCCCTAAATAGTCAAAAAATGCAATAAAATCAAGTGTTATAGCATTTTTTTTTTTTTTAATTATTTACATATTTTTAAAAAATCCAATTAAAAAACTATAAAAAATCGTATATTATTATACAATATTTCATATTATTTTCCAAAAATACATGAAACATTAAAAAGCTCTGAAAAATGTGCTAAAATGGTATTTTATTGAATATTTCGACGTTTTAGAGCGGTTTGAGTGCTTTTCTGACAAAACTCATTTTTTAGCTAAAATACTAAGATTTTCAAACTTTTAAATACAATTTCTACTGCAATTGAAATTTATGGGAAAAGTAAGAGAAATTTTATTATTTTTTTTAGGTATATTTAATCGAAAAAAATAGTTTTTTTCAGAAAATCCTTAAAAATACAATGAATCGTCAAAAAATGCAATAAAATAACGATTTATAGCATTTTTGAATATTTATATATTATTTATATATTTTTAAAAATTCCCAATAAAAACCTATAAAAATCAATATTTTTATAGAATATTTCATATTATTTTTGAAAAATACATGAAACATTAAAAAGCTCAGAAAAATGTGCTAAAATGGTATTTTATTGCATATTTCGACGTTTTAGAGCAGTTTGAGTGCTTTTCTGGCAAAACTCATTTTTTAGCTAAAATACTTAGATTATCACACTTTTAAATAAAATTTCTACTGCAATTGAAATTTATGTTAAAAGTAAGCAAAATTTTATGATTTTCTTTTAGGAAGCTTACTCATAGGTATATTTTATCTAAAAATTTTTTTCAGAAATTCCTTGAAAATGCCTTGAATCGTCAAAAAATTTAATAAAATAACTTTTTATAGCATTTTTGAATATTTATATATTATTTACATATTTTTAAAAAATCCCATTAAAAATCTTTAAAAATCAATATTATTATAGAATATTCATAATATTTTTCAAAAAATACATGAAACATTAAAAATATCATAAAAATGTGCTAAAATGGTATTTTATTGCATATTTCGACGTTTTAGAGCGGTTTGAGTGCTTTTCTGGCAAAACTCATTTTTAGCTAAAATACTTAGATTATCACACTTTTAAATAAAATTTCTACTGCAATTGAAATTTATGGGAAAAATAAGCAAAATTTTATGATTTTCTTTTAGGAAGCTTACTCATAGGTGTATTTTATCAAAAAAATAGTTTTTCAGAAAATCCTTGAAAATGCCTTAAATCGTCAAAAAATGCAATAAAATCAAGTGTTATAGCATTTTTTTTTTTTTTTAATTATTTACATATTTTTAAAAAATCCCATTAAAAAACTATGAAAATCGTATAATATTATACAATATTTCATATTATTTTCCAAAAATACATGAAACATTAAAAAACTCTTAAAAATGTGCTAAAATGGTATTTTATTGCATATTTCAACGTTTCAGAGCTGTTTGAGTGCTTTTCTGGCAAAACTCGTTTTTTAGCTAAAATACTAAGATTTTCAAACTTTTAAATACAATTTCTACTGCAATTGAAATTTATGGGAAAAGTAAGCGAAATTTTATTATTTTTTGAGGAAGCTTACTCATAGGTATATTTTATCTAAAAAAACAGTTTTTTCAGAAAATCCTTGAAAATGCCATGAATCGTCAAAATCAATGAAACAACGATTTATAACACTTTTGAATATATATATTATTTATATATTTTTAAAAAATCCCAATAAAAACCTATAAAAATCAATATTTTTATAGAATATTTCATATTATTTTCGAAAAATACATGAAACATAAAAGCTCAGAAAATGTGCTTAAATGGTATTTTATTGCATATTTCGACGTTTTAGAACAGTTTGAGTGCTTTTCTGGCAAAACTCATTTTTAGCTAAAATACTTAGATTATCACACTTTTAAATAAATTTCTACTGCAATTTAAATTTATGGGAAAAAGTAAGCAAAATTTATGATTTTATTTTAGGAAGCTTACTCATAGGTATATTTTATCTAAAAATTTTTTCAGAAATTCCTTGAAAATGCCGAATCGTCAAAAATGCAATAAAATAACTTTATACATTTTGAATATTTAAATATTATTTACATATTTTAAAAAATCCATTAAAATCTTTAAAAATCAATATTATTATAGAATATTCATAATATTTTCAAAAATACATGAAAATTAAAATATCATAAAAATGTGTCTAAAATGGTATTTTTTGCATATTTCGATGATTTAGAGCAGTTTAGTCTTTTCTGGCAAAACTCATTTTTAGCTAAAATACATATATTATCACACTTTAAATAGAATTTCAACTGCAATTGAAATTTATGGGAAAAGAAAAAATTTTATGTTTTCTTCTGGAAACTTCCATAGTTATTTTATCTAAAAATTTTTCAAAATCCTGAAAATTGAATTCAAAAATGCAATAAAATAACGTTTTATACATTTTTAATATTTATATATTATTTATATATTTTAAAATCCTAATAAAAACCTACAAAAATCAATATTTTTATAGAATACTTCATATTATTTTAAAAAATACATGAAACATTAAAAATATCTAAAAATGTCAAAATTATTTTTTCATATTTCCACGTTTTAACGGTTTGAGTGTTTTGACAAAATATTTTTTTTTAAAATATAAAATTTCAAACCTTTTAAAAACAATTTTTACTGCAATTTAAATTTATGGGGAAAATAAAGAAAATTTTATTATTTTTGGGTATATTTTTCGAAAAATGTTTTTTAGAAAATCCTTAAAAATACAATGAATCGTC
The DNA here is from genome assembly GCA_009830355.1 of Cherax destructor. NCBI lineage: Eukaryota > Metazoa > Arthropoda > Malacostraca > Decapoda > Parastacidae > Cherax > Cherax destructor. Next base: position 15,458 of record WNWK01043338.1, read on the forward strand.
AAAAAATGAATAAAATAACGATTTATAGCATTTTTTAATTTTATATATTATATATATATATTTTTTAAAAAAACCCAAAAAAACCTATAAA
>WNWK01043339.1:0-15548 GCA_009830355.1 Cherax destructor
GGACCCAGACTACTTACTACCTTGAGGAACTCCACATGCTATCGGCAGTGGTTCTGATTCCGTTTTGTTGATTTTGACAATTTGTTTCCTGTTACTAAGATAGTACTTAAACCAGTCTGTGGAACCTATGCCGATAGCTTGAAGTTTCTTACATAATATATTGTGGTTGACAGTATCGAAGGCCTTTTGCAAGTCTAAAGTTACCATTCCTATGAGGTTCCCTATAGACATTTCAGTTCTCATGTAATTCATCAGATTAATTAGGGAGGTGTGGGTTGAGTAAGAGCTCCTAAAGCCTGATTGGTAACTATGAAGAATGTTGTTGTCATTAAGATACTTAACTACTTGACAGTACACCGCCCTCTCTAGAATTTTGGATATTACACTGAGTATACTAACAGGCCTATAGTTGCCGACATCAGACCTACTATTTTTCTTGAAGATAGGATTAACTCTGGCCTCCTTGAACCCCTCTGGTACTGTATTAGTGGTGATGGACAAATTTATTATGTGAGCAATGGGGATTGGCAGTTCAGAGGCACCATCTTTTAGGAACTTAGACGGGGTGTTATCTGGGCCGGTGCTCTTAGTTGGGTTTAACCTGCTTAGGTTTTTTTTTTTGGACGAAGTCATTAATAAACACTTACTAGTCGACAACTGTTTGGAGTTAATAATAATAATATAATAATAATATTTTTATTTCATTGCATGTTACAAGTATACATAGTTATTGGTAGTTACAAGTATAAAACTGTAATGCAAGGAGAGCCACTGGCATGCCATGGCATTAGGGGCAGCTTATTCTAAATACTTATTCACTAAGTACTTAATACTAGAGAAATTGATTGAGTTTATTCTAGTTATATATCATTTCAATTTACAATATGATTATACATACGTACTATTAAAAAGACAATACTAGAGAAATTGGTTGAGTTTATTCTAGTTGTATATTTTATTTCAAGTTACAATATGTTGATGCTATACTAGTAAAATAACAATACTAGAGAAATTTATATGATATGAAATTGAAATTGCAACAAGTGTTAAGGAGGATGACAATATAAAACTGAGATTATCTTAAGTAAAATAACATTGGGTTTGAATGTTTGTTACAGTATGAGTATTTAGTATAAGGTGAGTAGGTGATTTTTGAGAAGAGTCTTGAATTGATTTTCCGACAAGGTTAGCTTAATATTTACTGGTAATGAATTCCAGATTCTGGGGCCCTTTATGTGCATAGAATTTTTACATTGGTTAGTATGGACACGGGGTATGTCAAATAGTGATCTGTGTCTTGTGTCGTGGTTGTGGGACCTATTAAAGTTGTTGAGGAGAATTTTGAGCATGTAGAGTTTTATGTATGTAGAAGGCACATGAATAGGTATGAATATCTTTTATGGTGAGTAGTTTTAAAGTTTTGAATATAGGTGGAGTATGATGTCTAGAGTGGGAATTTGTTATCATCCTGACTGCAGCCTTTTGCTGGGTTATGAGTGGTCTAAGGTGATTTAATGTTGTTGAGCCCCATGCACAGATTCCATAGGTGAGATAAGGGTAGATAAGAGAATGATATAGTGCAATGAGAGCTGGTTGTGGCACATAATAGCGTATCTTAGATAATATACCTACTGTCTTTGAGATTTTCTTGGAAATTTGTTGCATGTGTGTTTGGAATTTAAGACTACTGTCAAGGTGGATTCCTAGGAATTTTCCCTCTGTGAGTCTTGTGATGGGTGAACCATTGAGCGTTATGTTAAGTGGAACATTTGTGGCTTTGTTTCCAAACTGAATGAAGTAGGTCTTGTCAGTATTGAGAGTAAGCTTATTTGTCTTCATCCATGTTGATATTTTCTGTAATTCTGCATTAACAGTGTTGGCCAGTATGACTGGGTTTGGGTGAGAGAAGACATATGTTGTGTCATCTGCAAATACTATGGGTTTGAGTAGTTGTGATGCATTCGGTAGGTCGTATATGTAAATAAGGAATAGGAGTGGCCCCAGGACACTTCTTTGAGGGACGCGGACTGTACTTTGTTGTGTGGAAGAGTTCTCTCCATTTGTATAAAGTAAAGTAGTAAAGTAAATTTTATTTCATTGCAGATTGCAGATTATATAGGTATTGGTAGTTACAATGTAAATAGAGTGCAAGGAGAGCCACTGACATGCCATGGCATTAGGGGCAGCTTAATCTAGTAACTTAAAGACTATGTACTTAATATTAGAGAAATTTATTGAGTTTATTCTAGTTAAAAATTGTTTTCAAATTACAATATGATGAAATTTTACTGTTTAAATTATTATATGATGATATTAGATTATTACAGGTGTTTAGATTCTCGAATGGTAATATGGAATTGAGATTATCTTAAGAAAAATAACATTGAGCATTTTTGACATTAACTTATAATATGAGTATTTAGTTTTGATTGAGTAGGGGGTAACATAATAGTAACATATTATTAAAAATTGAGATTATCGTATAGGAAAGTAATAATGAGCATTTTTCAAAGTAGTTTATAGCATGATCATTTAGTTTTGGGTGAGTAGGTGGTTTTTGAGTTGAGTCTTAAATTGATTTTCAGACAAGATTATCTTAATATTTACTCGTAATGAATTCCAGATTCTGGGGCCCTTTATGTGCATAGAATTTTTACATAGGTTGATATGAACACGGGGTATATCAAAAAGTGATCTGTGTCTTGTGTTGTGGTCATGGGTACTTTAGGTAGTTGAGTGGGTGCCCCCTAATACCATAGTGCACTAATTTTGTGAGCAATAAATCATGGTCGACTGTATCAAATGCTTTGCGTAGGTCTTTGAAGATTCCCAGCGGAACTTCTTTCTTCTCAAGTGCGGTGTATATTAACTCTAACATGTGTGTTATAGCATCGTTTGTGCTCTTGTTAGTCCTGAATCCAAATTGACAGGGGTTGAGTACATTGTGTGAGACGAGGTAGGAATAGATCTGTCTATGAATTAATTTTTCGAAGATTTTAGAAAGCAGTGGTAAATTTGAGATTGGTCTATAATTATTCAAGTCGGTTTGGTCGCCTCCTTTGTGGATCGGGGTGACCCTAGCTATTTTGAGAATTGATGGGAAGGTAGAAGATTCAATGGATTTATTGAATAATGCTGCTATAATTGGTGACAGTACGTGTGAACTTTTTTGTACATAAAGGGTGGTAAGCTGTTTATGTCTCCTGCTTTGTTTTTAAGGTTGTTGATTATGAGCGAGACTTCAATTGAGTTGGTAGGAGCTAGGAATAGTGTATCTGGGTAGGTGTTGGTGAGGTAGTCTGTTGGACGAGTGTTCGAGCTTGGGATTTTACTCGCTAGATTCTTTCCTATGGTGGATTATTATTATTATTATAATCAAATAGAAGCGCTAAACCACAGGGGTTATACAGCGTTCCTATGGTGGAGAAGAAAACATTAAGTCTGTTTGCTGTCTCAGTTGGTGAGAGTAGGGGTTCATCTGTTTTTGATAATTTGATGGTATTGTTCTTGGATATCTTTTTATTTCCTAGAATTGCAGATAGGGTTTTCCAGGTCTTTTTCATATCACCTTTTACGGTCTGGAGTCTGTTCTCATAATACAATTTTTTGAACCTTCTTATCAGGTTAGTAAGATTTGATGAGTAGCGTTTGGATTGTTCTCTGGTTATTAGACCCCTTCTGTATTGTTTTTCATATTGGTTACTCCTTTATGTGTATAGTATGTTTAAAACTTATCAGAGTCTGTGTTAAAGGTATTTGATGCAGCTGGTAGCTTACTTACTAGTGTTGATGTGATTTATGACATCATGCTAGGTCAGCAGAATGACTCAGTAAAGGTCAGTGATCACGTAGGGAGACAGTGACTCAGTAACGGTTAATGTTAAGATACAAATACTATTACTGACAGAGTGGTGTGAGCACCCAGTGGTCAAGAGCACACCGTGAACACCCAGTGGTCAAGAGCACACCGTGAGCACCCAGTGGTCAAGAGCACACCACCCAGTGGTCAAGAGCACACCGTGAGCACCCAGTGGTCAAGAGCACACCATAAGCACCCAGTGGTCAAGAGCACACCACCCAGTGGTCAAGAGCACACCACCCAGTGATCAAGAGCACACCACCCAGTGGTCAAGAGCACCCAGTGATCAAGAGCACACCGTGAGCACCCAGCGGTCAAGAGCACACCGTGAGCACCCAGCGGTCAAGAGCACACCGTGAGCACCCAGTGATCAAGAGCACACCGTGCTCTTGACCTTAATTCTTCCTTAAATAATTACTCCATTTTATCTTTTTAATGTTTCTTACGACAATATACGAATACTAAAACAAAAATGAAAAACTAGCCCTAAGCATTGTAAGATCGACCTGACAACCTCGACGTCACTAACAGTCGACCTCGACGTCACTAACAGTCGACCTCACCCTCAAGCTACGAATCTTCCTGGTTAAGGAAAGTTATACAATTCCTATATACATCCATGTCAGCTGGATGTATGTAGGGATGGACAGTAGACAGGTGTTTGGCACCTGTAAAAAATAGAAATACTGCACAGGTATAATTGTGATAGAGACTGACAGCAGAATTTACAGCTCAGTCTCAGCTATCAGTTACACACTTCACTTGTGTCTATATAATTACTTCAATTGATTTCCACTTTCATCATTTGGTATACTCACCTTACTCATCATCAACCTCTGTTTCAGCATCTATTTTATTTTTTATTTATTTTAATTCATGTTAAGCGCTAAACCTATTTGGGTTATTCAGCGCAATACTTTGTGGAGGCTTGATCCTCCGTCTGCTGGGCGCTAGACAGACACGCTCTCTATTTGTACTCACCTATATGTGTTTCAGCTTCTAGACTTCATATTCATGTTTGTGTCATGGTGGACAATTTAGACATGATTCACCAGTCCCCGGCACCATCGGGTGTTTAGTATCTCCCAGTAGAGGACTGACTCCACACAAGACATGTGACCTTTCTTATTCACCATCTTCCTTGCAGAAGATACAAGTTCAAAATATGGGAGAATGTTACTCATGAACGATGCAAACATCGGCAATATTTAGCTGGTTAAAAAGTGTTTACCAACTCGTGGGTTATTGATATGTTGTTCCACGTCTTTATTACTCTCACCTCTTCAATATGGAAGGACCTTTTACCACATCGTCTGTTTCATCGTAAAGTGACTTACGAAAGATGTGTTTTTTTTTATGAAGAAGAATGAATAAGATGAATAACTGAATCCAGTAGATTTCTAATGAACATTAAAGAATCCAGCAACGCAGAATGTTTATCAATGTTACTTGTGTTTGTGTGTTGTATACTTCAATCTTCTATTCAAGAAAATATGTTTATTTGTACACCTACGAAAACAAGAGTGAACGGATAAATTTCATGAAGAACCATGAAATATCCTGAAATTTATCTTCCAGTACTTGTACTGATAAAGATGCGACTACAGCAGCTAAAATGTCAGGTACTGTGCCTCACATAAATAATATTCATATTTTCTTTTTAATCAAGCATCAAGTCATACAGTGCCAGGTGGAGAGGCGGCACTCAGGGATGATCCAAGGAAGGGGAGGATAACCATAATAGACCATATATGGACCAATATACTAGCCCCCTTTAAATCAGGGATAATTACAGACAGCACTACAGACCACTACCTCACCTTCCTCTTAACAAACATTAGTAAACCACCACTGGAATACAACAAAGTTTACTTTAGACTTCATGACGAGGCCTCCATAAGTAACTTCACAGCAGAGCGAGGGTTGTTTGACTGGCCTACTGAATTATCCAATGCCACTGGTATCGATGATTGCACAGACATATTTCTTAATAAATTACTTAGACTATACAACAAACACTGTCCCATAAAAATGAAACAGATTACAAACAAACGGCTAGGTTGCCCATCGCTAACTAACAGCATACTAAGATCCATTGATAAGAAACATCAATATGAAAAGCAATATAGACAGGGCCTAATACCAAAAATACTATTTTAATAAACACTAAGCATCAGTTCTCACCAAACTAATAAGAAAGGCCAAGCAAATGTACTATTCCAGCAGATTCACCGAAACAAGAAGAGATATAAAAAAGACCTGGAAAACACTCTCAGATTCTGGGCCACAAACTGAAAAAAAAACTATGGATATTGTCCTGACTAAACCAAATGAAACACAACTACAGCCTATTGATACAGCTAATAAGTTGAATGACTTCTTCTCAACCATAGGATCAAATCTCGCCAGTAAAATCCCAGGTACCAATGCCCAAGCAAGTGATTACTTAGATGGAAATTTCACAACCTCCTTCTATCTTGCACCTACCGAACCCACTGAAGTCACCATGATTATAAAGTCACTTAAGAATAAATCAGGGAATCTGTCTCAAGTCCCACCACTATTGTACAAGCGAGCAGCTCATGTCCTTTCGCCTGCTATTTCACTACTTTTTAACAATTCACTAGAAACTAGCAATTTCCCGGCACCCCTCAAGACAACAAGGGTTACACCAATTCACAAAGGTGGTGACCCCACAGGTGTAAATAACTACAGGCCAATCTCGAACTTACCGTTGCTATCCAAAATTTTGGAGAAAGTCGTGCACACGAGACTATATTCGTTTATTATAGTACAAAACATACTCAACCCCTGCCAATTTGGCTTTAGAACAAACAAAAACACAAACGATGCAATTGTAAAAATGTTGGACGTACTTTACACAGCACTTGAAAACAAGGAATATCCGCTAGGACTCTTTATTGACCTAAGGAAAGCTTTTGATACAGTAGACCACGGCATCCTACTCCAAAAACCTGACCATTACGGTATAAGAGGCCACGCTCTTATGTATTTCAAATCCTATCTTACTAACAGGTATCAATACGTCACCAATAAAGACACAACTTCATCTACACGACCACTTGATATTGGAGTGCCACAGGGAAGTGTCCTTGGTCCCACTGCTCTTCCTCCTATACATCAATGATCTTCCCAACGTATCACAACACCTGAAACCGATTCTCTTTGCTGATGATACGACTTATATCATCTCCCACCCAAATCTTGCCTCACTCAACACCATTGTTAATGAAGAGCTACTAAAAATATCAACCTGGATGACAGCCAACAAACTTACACTTAACACTGACAAAACCTTCTACAATATGTTTGGTAACAGAACAGGTGTTGCACAACTGAACATAATGATTGACAACACTCCTATTGCTAAACACAATGAGGGCAAATTCCTGGGCCTACACCTGGAGAGCAACCTGAATTTCAGCACCCATATCAACCACATAGCAAAAAAAGTATCAAAAACGGTTGGGATCCTCTCTAAGATACGTTACTATGTACCACAATCAGCCCTACTCACACTATACTATTCACTCATCTATCCCTACCTCACCTATGCCATATGTGCTTGGGGATCAACAGCAGCAACCCACATAAAACCAATATTAACTCAACAAAAAGCCGCAGTAAGAATTATCACGCAATCCAATCCCAGGCAACACCCCCCTCTCTTCAAAGACCTAAATTTACTCACTGTCCAGAACATCCACACTTACTACTGTGCAACCTACATGTACAGAACCATAAATTCCAATATTAACCCTGACCTAAAACGATAGTTGTGACAGGACCCATAGACACAATACCAGACACAAAAATCTCTATGACATTCCCCGTGTCCGGCTAAATCTATACAAACGTTCAATGTACATTGAAGGGCCTAAAATCTGGAACTCCTACCTGAAATTTCCAAAACTGCAGACTTAGCCACCATTTTCAACACTATCATCAAAAAACATCTTATCTCACTAACACACCCACCATCACCTAAACACACGAAAACCACCGATTCACTCACACACACACACACACACACACACACACACACACACACACACACACACACACCAACACTGGCCCAAAGGACGGTAAACATAAAATCCCGAATATAGTTATTGTCTAATAAATCTGAAACTAGTCTTAAGTTTGCCTGATATATTCCAATATTGGAGCTTCAATAGAAACTGTGTAACATGCCAAGACAAAACCATTCTTAAAACTATTTTTTTACAATCTAAATATTCTGAACTACCTCACTATTGTAAATCTATTTATTTTATTTTTTATTAACACATCGGCCGATTCCCACCAAGGCAGGGTGGCCCGAAAAAGAAAAACTTTCATCATCATTCACTCCATCACTGTCTTGCCAGAAGGGTGCTTTACACTACAGTTATAAAACTGCAACATTAACACCCCTCCTTCAGAGTGCCGGCACTGTACTTCCCATCTCCAGAACTCAAGTCCGGCCTGCCGGTTTCCCTGAATCCCTTCATAAATGTTACTTTGCTCACACTCCAACAGCACGTCAAGTATTAAAAACCATATGCCTCCATTCACTCCTATCAAATACGCTCACACATGCTTGCTGGAAGTCCAAGCCCTCGCACACAAAACTTCCTTTACCCCTCCCTCCAACCTTTCCTAGGCCGACCCCTACCCCGCCTTCCCTCCACTACAGATTTATACACTCGAAGTCACTCTGTCTCGTTCCATTCTCTCTACATGTCCAAACCACCTCAACAACCCTCCTCAGCTCTCTGGACAATCGTTTTGGTAATCCCGCACCTCCTCCTAATTTCCAAACTCCGAATTCTCTGCATTATATTCACACCACACATTGACCTCAGACATGACATCTCCACTGCCTCCAGCCTTCTCCTCGTTGCAACATTCATCACCCATGCTTCACACCCATATAAGAGCGTTGGTATAACTATACTCTCATACATTCCCTCTTTACTTCCATAGACAAGGTTCTTTGTCTCCACAGACTCGAAGTGCTCCACTCCCTTTTCCCCTCATCAATTCTATGATTCACCTCATCCTTCATAGACCCATCCGCCGACATGTCCACTCCCAAATATCTGAATACATTCACCTCCTCCATACTCTCTCCCTCCAATCTGATATCCAATCTTTCGTCACCTATTCTTTTGTTATCCTCATCACCTTACTCTTTCCTATATTCACTTTCAATTTTCTTCTTTACACACCCTACCAAATTCATCCACCAACCTCTGCAGCTTCTCTTCAGAATCTCCCAAAGCACAGTGTCATCAGCAAAAGCAACTGTGACAACTCCCACTTTGTATTTGCTTCTTTATCTTTTAGCCCAACACCTCTTGCCAAGACCCTCGCATTCACTTCTCTTACAACCCCATCTATAAATATATTGAACAACCACGGTGACATCACACATCCTTGTCTAAGGCCCACTTTACTGGGAAATAGTCCCTTCCCTCCTACACACTCTAACCTGAGCCTCACTATCCTCATAAAAACTCTTCACTGCTTTCAGTAACCTTCCTCCTATTCCATACACCTGCAACATCTGCCACATTGCCCCCTATCTACCCTATCATACGCCTTTTCCAAATCCATAAATGCCACAAAAACATCTTTACCCTTATCCAAATACTGTTCACCTATATGTTTCACTGTAAACACTTGGTCTACACACCCCCTACCTTTCCTAAAGCCCCTTGTTCATCTGCTATCCTGCTTTCTGTTTTACTCTTAATTCTTTCAATAATAACTCTACCATACACTTTACCAGGTACACTCAACAGACGTATTCCCTATAATTTTTGCACTCTCTTTTGTCCCCTTTGCCTTTATACAAAGGAACAATACACGCTCTCTGCCAATCCCTAGGTACCTTACCCTCTTCCATACATTTATTAAATAATAGCACCAACCACTCCAAAATTATATCCCCACCTGCTTTTAACATTTCTATCTTTATCCCATCAATCCCAGCTGCCTTACCCCTTTCATTCTACCCACTGCCTCACGAACTTCCCTACACCCACAACTGGCTCTTCCACACTCCTACAAGATGTTATTCCTCCTTGCCCTACACACGAAATCACAGCTTCCCTGTCTTCATCAACATTTAACAAATCCTCAAAATATTCTCTCCATCTTCCCGATACCTCTAACTCTCCATTTAATAACTCTCCTCTCCTATTTTTAACTGTCAAATCCATTTGTTCTCTAGGCTTCCTCAACTTATTAATCTCATTCCAAAACTTTTTCTTATTTTCAACAAAATTTGCTGATAACATCTCACCCACTCTCTCATCTGCTCTCTTTTTACATTGCTTCACCACTCTTTTAACCTCTCTTTTTCTCTCCATATACTCTTCCCTCCTTGCATCACTTCTACTTTGTAAAAACCTCTCATATGCTAACTTTTTCTCCCTTACTACTCTCTTTACATCATCATTCCACCAATCGCTCCTCTTCCCTCCTGCACCCACTCGCCTGTAACCACAAACTTCTGCTGAACACTCTAACACTACATTTTTAAATCTACCCCATACATTTTCGACCCCATTGCCTACACTCTCACTAGCCCATCTATCCTATTTAATCATTTGAAATTTGTATTAATATGTAATTTGTAATATAGATTAAGAACTAGTATTAAGTCTCCCCGAATTGCCTAGCATGCCCAGGCATGCTAGGCATGCTAACGGCCATCTTTGTAAAACACACATTGTAATTTTTACAGAGAAATAAATCATCTTGATTCTTGAAATGTCACCATATCAAAAACAATATACTCTGATCACAACATAGAGGTTCAGACATGTATGTGCGGGGCCACAGACCGACAAAATGTGATCAGTAACGAGGGAGCCTTCACCAAATTCAACTTCAATAACAAAAACATAAGGTGGGACCAAGTAAACCAAGTCCTAAATGACATAAACTGGGAAGATAGCCTAAGCATCACGGATCCTAACCTATGTCTAGAACAGATTAACTCTGTGGCAACTGAGGTATGCTTAAGGCATATTCCTTTAAGGAAAAGGGGAAGCAGATGTAAACTAGAAAGAGAAAGGCGCTCCCTATAAAGGTGAAGGCAAAGAATAACGAAGCGGCTAAAAGAGGCCAATATATCTGCAATACGTAGGGAGACACTGGTCAGAGAAATAGCAAATATTAGACACATATGCAACACTTTGGTATCTTTATTGAGGAAACGTTTCTCCACAAAATGGCTTCATCAGTCCATTACACAGTAGAAAGGTGTATGGAGAGGAGGAGTTTGAGGTAATCAGTCCCTCGGCCTGGAGTCGATGTGTTCCGTCCATCAATCTCGTAGGAAGTGCAGCACAGGGCCGTAGAGGTGGTTTATATGCTGTAGTATATAAGCCACCTCTACGGCCCTGTGCTGTACTTCCTACAAGATTGATGGACTGAACACATCGACTCCAGGCTGAGGGACTGATTACCTCAAACTCCTCCTCTCCTTACACCTTTCTACTTTGTATTGGACTGATGAAGCCACTGTGTGGCGAAACGTTTCCTCAATAAAGATACCCAAGTGTTGCATATGTGTCTAATTTATAACTTGTCGGTTCTCTGAACCATTCAAAACAATGTTCACTGCCATCCTTGATAATATTGCACCAGTTAAAGAGGTTAGGATTAAACGAAGAACTGAACCCTGGATGACTACTGAGATATTAGATAATATGAAATTCAGAGACCAGTTGATAAAAAGATTTAAGGCAAACAGACAGGATATTGCAGCACTAAATGAATTCCAAAGGGTGAGGAACAGAGTGCAGAGGCTTATAAAAGGCGCAAAGGCAAGACACTATTGCTCAAAATCGAAGAGTACAGGAATAACCCTAGAAAGCTCTGGCAACAACTCAAACAGTTGGGGTATAGCCATAAACCCGTAGATAGATCTAACATAGTTCTAAATGTCGATAACGAGGTATGCCACGAAACAACTAAAGTGGCAAATTGTTTTAATTCATACTACACAACTGTCGCATCAACACTAGTAAGTAAGCTACCAGCTGCATCAAATACCTTTAACACAGACTCTGATGAATTTAAAACATACTATACCAATAAAGGTAACTCCAAACAGTTGTCAACTAGTAAGTTAATCTCATGACTTCGTGCAAAAGAACTAAGCAGGTTAAACCCAACTGAAGCACCGGCCAGATAACACCCCCGTCTAGTTCCTAAAGATGTGCCTCTGAACTGGCAATCCCCATTACTCACATAATAAATTTGTCCATCACACTAATACGGTGCCAGAGGGTTCAAGGAGGCCAGAGTTACTCTATCTTCAAGAAAAATAGTAGGTCTGATGTCAGCGGCTATGGGCCTGTTAGTATACTCCAGTGTAATATCAAAATTCTAGAGGGCGGTGTACTGTCAAGTAGTTAAATATCTTAGTGACAGCAACATTCTTCTAGTTACCAATCAGGCTTTGGAGATCTTACTCAACCGACACACTCTAATTAATATGATGGATTACACTTGAGAACTGAAATGTCTATAGGGAACCTCATGGGAATGGTAACTTTAGACTTGCAAAAGGCCTTCGATATTGTCAACCACAATATATTATGTAAGAAACTTCAAGCTATCAGCATAGGTTCACAGACTGGTTTAAGTCTTATCTTAGCAACAGGAAACAAATTGTCAAAATCAACAAAACGGAATGGAATTACTACCGATAGCATGTGGAGTTCCCAAGGTAGTAGTCTGGGTCCTTTATTATTCCTGTGTTATGTAAATGTTATATGTTATGATGCAAGAGGCTCCTGCGTATGCGGATGACGGTGCTCTGTTAGTGTCAGGTAAAGACCCACAAGATATAGCTAATGTATTAACACTGGAACTGGAGTCCTACGGCAAATGGTTAGTAGACAACAAACTATCGTTACATCTAGGAAAACAGAAGCCATACTCTTTGGCACGAAATATAAACTGAGCACTGTCATCCGCATACAGTAGGAGTTTGCACTTGACACTGATGGGCATATCATTTACATAACACAGGAGCCAATAAAGGACCCAGACTACTACCTTGGGAACTCACATGCTATCAGCAGTGGTTCTGATTCACGTTTGTTGATTTTGACAATTTGTTTTCCTATTTAGCAAGATAAGACTTAAACCAGTCATGGAACCTATGCCGATAGCTTGAGTTTCTTACATAATATATTGTGATTGACAATATCGAAGACCTTTTACCAAGTCTAAGTTGCATTCCTATGAGTTCCCTATAGACATTTCAGTTTTCTCCTGTAATCCATCATATTAATTAGGGAAGTGTCGGTTGAGTAAGATCTCCCAGGTAACTATGAAGAATGTTGTTGTCACTAAGATATTTAACTACTTGACAGTACACGCCCTCTCTAGAATTTTGGATATTACACTGAGTATACTAACAGGCCTATAGTTGCTGACATCAGACTACTATTTTCTTGAAGATAGGAGTAACTCGGCCTCCTTGAACCCCCTCTGGCTCATATTAGTGGTGATGGACAAATTTATTATGCTTAGGCAATGGGGATTGCCAGTTCCAGAGGCACCATCTTTTAGGAACTTGGGCAAGTGTTATCTGGGCCGGTGCTCTTAGTTGGGTTTAACCTGCTTAGTTCTTTTTACAAGTCATGAGATAAATTACTAGTTGACAACTTTTTGGGTTCTCCTTTATTGGTATAGTATTTTTTAAATTCATCGGGGGTCTGTTTTAAAAAGGGGTTTTATGCGGGGGGTGAAAATTCTAGTGTTGATGCGACGGGTTTTGTATTTTAATTAAAAAAATTTTTTTTTATTGTTTCTTTGGGATCCTCGTTATCGACATTTAAAAACTATGTTAGATCTATCTCGGTTTTGGGTATACCCCAACTGTTTGATTGTTCCCCGGCTTTCTAGGGTTTTTCCCCGTACTCTTCATTTTGAGCAATAGTGTCTTGCCTTTGCGCCTTTTATAACCTCCCTCTTTCCTCCCCCTTTTAAATTCATTTAGTCCCCAAAATCCTGTCTGTTTCCCCTTAAAAACTTTTTATCAACTGGTCTCTGAATTTTTTATTATCTAATATCTCGTAGTCACCCCGGGGTTTAGTTCTTCGTTTAACCCCAACCTCTTTAACTGGTGCAATATTATCAAGGATGGCAGTGAACATTGTTTTGAATGGTTCAGAAAACCGAACCCGGTTATAAATTAGACACATATGAACCGGGTATCTTTATTGAAAAAGTTTCGCCACACAGTGGCTTCTATCAATAAAAGTAAAAAGGTGTGGGGGGAGGAGGTTTGGGGGAATCAGTCCCTCACCTGGAGTCGATGTGTTCAGTCCATCAATCTTTGGGGAAAACAGCGGGGCCGAGGGGGGGCATATGCCAGCTAAAACCACCTCTCGGCCCTGTGCACTCCCCGGTTGGGGCCCAAAACGACCAGGCCCAATTTCCCCCCCTTTTTGGCGGAAAACCCGGGGGGCCTTTTCCCCCTGTTAAAGTGTTAATATGTTTGTTTTTTTTCTCCCGTCTCCTACATTGCAGATTTTTGGGCCCCTTTTTTTCCCCTTTGTTTTCTTTGCCTTCACCTTTATGGGAACGCCTTTCTCTTTCCCGGGTTTCACCCTTTTTCCCCCCTTTTTCCCTTTAAAGGGAAAAGTTTAAACATACCTCAGTTGCCACAATTAATCTGTTCTGAAAAGGGGTTTTGGATCCGTGATCTTAGGCTATCTTCCCAGTTTATGTCATTTGGACTTGGTTTCCGTCCCACCTTTGTTTTTTTTATTGGTTGAAATTTTTGGGGAAAAGGGGGCCCCCGTTACTGATCAATTTTGTCGGTCTGTTTCCCCCATACATGTCTGAACCTCTATGTTGTGATCAAGTATATTGTTTTTGATATGGTGACATTTCAAATCAAGATGATTTATTTCTCTGTAAAAATTACAATTTTTTTTTACAAAGATGGCCGTTTGCATGCCTGCATCTGGGCATCTCAATTTAAAACTTAATACTGTTCTTTCTATATTACAAATTACATATTAAAAAATTTCAAATGATTAAATAGGATAGATGGGCTGGGAGTGTAGGCAAGGGGTCAAAATGTATGGGGTAGATTTAAAAATGTAGTGTTAGAGTGTTCAGCAGAAGTTTGTGGGTTTCAGGCAGTGGGTGCAGGAGGGAAAGGGCATTGGTGGAATGATGTTAAAAAGTAGTAAGGGAGAAAAGTTAGCATATGAGAGGTTTTTTCAAAATGGTATAAGGAAAAGTATATGGGAGAAAAGAGGTTAAAGAGTGGTGAAGCAATGTAAAAAAAGGGGCAGATGAGAGGGGGTGGGGGGAAATTTTCAGCAAATTTTGTTGAAAATAAGAAAAAAATTTTGGGAAAGAGATTAATAAGTTGAAGCCCAGAGAACAAATGGATTTGACAGTTAAAAAAAGGAGGGAGGTTATTAAATGGAGAAATTAGAGGTATCGGGGAAAATGGAGAGAATATTTTGAGGATTTGTTAAATGTTGATGAAGACAGGGGGGCTTTATTTCGTGTGTAGGGCGGGGAATAACATCTTTGGAGTGTGGAAGAGCCAGTTGTGGGGGTAAAAGGGAAATTCGTGAGGCAGTGGGTAGAATGAAAGGGGTAAGGGAGCTGGGATTGATGGGATAAAGATAGA
>WNWK01043340.1:0-15547 GCA_009830355.1 Cherax destructor
GGAGTGAATGGAGGCATATGGTTTTAATACTTGACGTGCTGTTGGAGGTGAGCAAAGTAACATTTATGAAGGATTCAGGAAACCGGCAGGCCGGACTTGAGTTCTGGAGATGGGAAGTACAGTGCCGGCACTCTGAAGGAGGAGTGTTAATGTTGCAGTTTTATAACTGTAGTGTAAAGCACCCCTCTGGCAAGACAGTGATGGAGTGAATGATGATGAAAGTTTTTCTTTTTTGGGCCACCCTGCCTTGGTGGGAATCGGCCGATGTGTTAATAAAAAAAAAAAAAAATGCACCAACCAGTCCAAAACTCTATTCCCACCAGATTTTAACATTTTTGTCTTGATCCCATCAATCCCAGATGTTATACCTCCCTACCCAATGCATGAAATTACTGCTTCCCTGTCTTCAACATTTAAAAACTCTTCAAAATATTCCCTCTTTCTTCGAAATACAGTGGACCCTTAGTTTTCGTTCACCTCCAAACTCGAACAATTATGCAAGTGTATTTTTGTAAGAGCTATTGGAAGTGTATTTTTGGGGGTCTGAAACGACTAATCTAATTTACATTTGTCCTTATGGGAACAAATTGGTTCGGTAACAGCACTTGAACAGCATTCTGGAAAGAATTTTGAACGAAAACCGAGGGTCCACTGTACTTCCACCTCCCCATTTAATAACTTCCCTCTTCTTTTTATTTGAGCCTATTATTCATCCATTTTGGGTCATTTCTACTTGATCTAATTTCTTTATACGGGATAAATGTTCTTTGGGCTGCCTGTATAGTGTTAAGAAAGCTGTCATATTAATAGCTCTCTTCGTTACCCCAGTCCACAGTTGATAAGTGTTCTCTAAGCCCATATGGGCTCTGATGGTCTGGTGGCTAAAGTTCTCGCTTCACACGGCGAGGGCCTGGGTTCGATTCCCAGCCAGGGCAGAAACATTGGGCGTGTTTCTTTACACCTGTTGTCTATGTTCCCCATCAGTAAAATGGGTACCTGGGTGTGAGTCGCATCCTGGGACACTGACCTAATATGCCCGAAATGCTCAGCATAACAAGGAACTTTCTATATAGTAGTATGTCATTGATGTCAGCTAGGCCTGTATACCATGTACATGTACTTGTAGTAAATAAAGATATTATAATCTGCTAAGCGAAAGTCTAGGACTGTTACTGAATTATCCCTACTATCATACATCCATTCAATGCTAAAGGTAATTGACTTGTGGTCGCTTGTGCTGAGTTCGTCTGTAATTTCTAAATTATTAACAAGGGTTTCCTTGTTTGCCAGAACCAAGTCAAGTAGGTTATTTCCCCTTGTAGGTTCTGTCACAAACTGCTTCAAAAAACAATCCTGAACTACTTCTAAAAAGTCGTTTGAGTCTAAATTCCCTGTCAAGAAATTCCAATCAATCTGACTAAAGTTAAAGTCCCCTAGAATTACTATGTTATCATGCCTTGTGGCCTTAACAATTTCCTCCCAAAGTAGTTTCCCTTGTTCCCTATCTAAGTTTGGAGGACGGTATATCACGCCCAAAATCAATTTGTTCCCTAGGCTTTCTTAATTTATTAATCTCCAAAGCTATTTCTTTCTCATCAAAATTTGTTGGCAAAATCTCACCCACTATTCCCCTCACTCCCTTACTACTATTTTACTCTCCATTTACTTCACTCTCCTTATGTCACTTCTGCTTTGTAAAAACTTCTTATATCCTGATTCTTGCTCCTTTACCACTCTTTTGACCTCATCATTCATCTAATTGCTCCTCTTCCCTCCTGTACCCAATCCTCCTTTATCCACAAACTTCATTATTAAATCTTCCCCGTATCTCTTCAACCTCTCCTCATTAACTGTACTCTCACTGTAGCCCATCTTTCTACCAACAGTTTCCTCATATCTTACCTTAACTGTTTTCTCCTTTTAACCCTTTGGGGGTCGACAGGCCTTCTCAGGAAAGTGTTCCTGGGGTCGAAAATTTTTTGGAAAAAAAAAAAATTATTTTTTTCTTATAAAATGATAGAGAATCTTTTTCCGATCATAACGCCACCAAAATTATGAAATTTGATCGAAAACTAACGGAATTATGCTTTCGCGAAGTTAGCGGTAGCCATGACACTTACGCATCGGCGATTTTGCCCACTTTGAGCCCTATTTTCGACAAATTCCAATGTTTCAGTCTCCTAAATCTTCTATTTTTTTGTGAGAATAAAAATTCAAAATGAAAAGCAAAAGTAATGTAAGAGGGGCCTGGAAACGTGACTAATGAACAGAGAAGACGTTATTTTAGTGCCAGGAATGTCTGCCTTGTTTATTCTGGACCCTATTTTGAAATTGGCATCGTTTGAAATTTGTGTGAAATTGGCCAAATTGGTATTTTCTGACCACTATTTTGGGTAGTTGTAATAGGTAAATAGGCGGTTTCTTGTACTCAATCGATAGAAGAAATGGAGTTCTAGCGAAATAGCTATAATTGTAGTTGCCTGAAACATTGGAATTTGCCGAAAATAAAGCTCAAAGTGGGCGAAATCGCCGATGCGTAAGTGTCATGGCTGCCGCTAAATTCGCAAAAGCATAATTCCGTTAGTTTTCGATCAAATTTCATAATTTTTGTGGCGTTATGATCGGAAAAAGATTCTCTATCATTTCATAAGAAAAAATAATTTTTTTTTTTTTTAAATTCTTGGACCCTGAGAACGAGTTTCGGAGACCACCCTTGGACCCTGAAAGGGTTAAGTGCCTCCTGATAATGGACAATGCTCCTTGTCATCCTCCAAACTTGGTAGAGAAAATTGTGGAGGAGTTTAAATTCATCAAAGTGAAGTTCTTGCCCCCTAATACCACTCCTCTCCTCCATCCCATGGACCAGCAGGTCATTTCCAACTTTAAAAAACTCTACACCAAAGCAATGTTTCATAAGTGCTTTGATGTGACCACAGACATGAATATAACCCTAAGAGAATTTTGGAAAAAACATTTCCATATGCTGCATTGTGTAAACCTTATAGGTAAGGCTTGGGAGGGAGTGACTACCAGGACTTTGAACTCTGCCTGGAGAAAATTGTGGCCAGACTGTGTCCTAGAGAGGGATTTTGAAGGTTTTGGGGCTGAGCCTCAGAACCCTGAGCATGAGCCTGAGCCTGAGCCTGTTGTGGAAGAAATTGTGGAATTGGGCAAGTCTTTGGGGTTAGAGGTGAGTGGTGAGGATGTGGAACAGTTGGTGGAGGAGCACAAGGAAGAGCTAACCACTGAAGATCTGCAAGAGCTTCAACAGCAACTGGAACAAGAGACCAGTGGTCAGGACCATGGTTCAGAGGAGGAGGAGGAGGAGGAGGTGGAACAAAAATGGAAGAATGTGCCTTCTTCAAGGATTAGGGAGATCTGTGCCAAATGGAGTGATGTGCAAGCATTTATGGATGAATATCACCTAACCATGCTGTTGCAGGCCGTGCTGGCAACCTGTACAATGACACAGTGGTGTGTCATTTCAGGGATGTGTTAAAGAATCGCCAGACACAGAGCTCCTGGACAAATTTATTGTTAGAAAGAGGTCCAGTGACTCTCAAGCTGGTCCTAGTGGCATTCAAAGAAAAGGAAGTAACCCCAGAAAAGGACTTGGTACCTGCAGTGTTAATGGAAGGGATTCCCCTTCCAAACACTAGCATACTACTCCACCTTCTCCGTCCTCCACACATCAACAACTCTTCAATAAATGTAAGTGACATGTTATTGTACAATATTTACATGTGTATTTAGGTATTCTTTATTAAATTCTGTATTATTTAATGTCAAAAAGTTCTAAAAAATATTTTATTTAACTACTTTTGGAAGTCTTGGACGGATTAAATTTATTTCCATTATTTCTTATGGGGAAAATTGATTCGTGTAACGATTGTTTCGCCTTAAAATATGCCCTCTCTGACGGATTAATATCGTAAGTCGGGGTACCACTGTACTTGTCATTGTCATACCAATCAAAATCATCTCTATTTCTGTAATATATCTTCCATTCTATCAAATGAGACCAAGAAAACGAGAATACATCAATAAATACCATACAAAAATCGACTGCAAATTCGCTGTTTTAATCGAAAAAAAGGTCAGAGTTTTTTTTCTCTCATTATGCAGTGTGTACTGCAGGATTTTTTTTATACTGCACACACTGACCACACAGACCCATTCTTTCATATGTATGCCTACCAGACGTTTTCTGCTTAAATTGAGGCCGCTAGAATTTGGGCATACTAGTACGGCACCAACCCCTGCTCGTAAAACGTACTAGTACGGCACCGACCCCCAAAGGGTTAAATTACTGTATAAACTTTTACTTCTCTCTTACTGATGATATTCTCCTTTTACCCCCATATACCTCTTACTTTCACTATAGCTACAGCTAAATTATTTTCTGATATATCTGTTGCTCTTCTAAAAGCATTCACATCCAGAAGTCTACTCATCAACCTAAGACATAGTCTAGCAAACTGCTGTCTTTATGCCCTATCATATCTCATGTACATATTTATCCTGTCTTTCTTAAAATCTGTATTACCTGTTACTAAAGTTCTTTCTGATACAATGTTTGACTAAATGCTCCCCATTATCATTTACCCTCGCATCTCAAACTTACTATGCCCTCTACAACAGTTTCTTGCACTTTAGTATTTAGGTCCCCCCACAACAATTACTTTCTTACTTGGTTCAAATCTCCAAAAACACTCACTTAACATCTCTCAAAACCTCTGTCTTCTCTACATTCCTCTCCTCCCCAGGTGCATAAGCACTTAATATCACCCAATTTTTGCATCCCACCCTTATTGTAATTCACATTATCCTTGAATTTCTACAGTTATATTCCCTCTTTTCCTTCCATAGCTAATCATTCAACATTACCGTTACTCCTTCCTAAGCTCTGATTCTCGCAGAGACACCTGATCTAATCCCATATATTTCTGCCCACTTATAATCTCCTACCCCCTTCAGCTTTGTTTTGCTTAGAGTTGGAACATCAGCTTTTTTCATTCATAACATTTACAATCAACTCTTTCTTATCATCTGTACTATGTCCATGTACATTCTTTGCCTTTTATGACATGCATGACTTTCAAGGGAAGGTTTCTTCTCCACTTCCCCATGGGAGATGAGAAGGAAAAATGTAAGAATAATAACTAGTATTAAGAAAACAGAAGAAAACTCAGATGGGTGTACGTATATACACATACATGTACAGTGGACCCCCGGCTAACGAACACACCAGAAATCGTACAATTATGTAAGTATAATATTGTAAGTGCTTGTGGAAGTGTATTTTTGGGGGTCTTAAATAGACTAACCTACGTGACATTATTTCTTAACCCTTTGACTGTTTCGGACGTACATGTATATATACGTCTTACGAGCCAATGTTTCGGACGTATTTATACGCCTAAATTCTAGCGGCCTTAAATCAAGCAGGAGAAAGCTGGTAGGCCCACATGTGAGAGAATGGGTCTGTGTGGTCAGTGTGCGCAGTATAAAAAAAATCGGGCAGCCACTGGTGCATTGTGGGAACACCATTTCAGTAGTCCTTGTTCAGCATGCCTAGCGGTAAGAATTATTTGACTCCTTGGCGCATCTGGGACATTTCTCTTCCTCAATGATAGCTCTAACACAGATGGAAGTGTCTCTGAAGATAAATTTCATGGTTTTGAGGAGTTTGTGACCGAAAGCAATGCCCAGGATACCAGAAGGAAGGAAGGAAGGAAGAAAGAAAGAAAGTAAGGAAGAGATGTGAGGAAGGAATGAAGGAAAGAAGAGATGAGAGGAAGGAAGGAAAGAAGTAAGGAAGGAGGAAAGGAAGAAGGAAGGAAGTAAGAAATAAAGAAAGAAAGAGAGAAAGGAAGGAAGGAAGGAACAAAAGAAGTAAGAAAGGAAGGAAGAAATAAAGGAAGGAATGAAGGAAGAAAGGAAGGAAGGCAGGAAGGAAGAGATGAGAGGAAGGAAGGAAGGAAATATGTAAGAAAGGAAATATGTAAGAAAGGAAGGCAGAAAGAAAGGAAGGAATGAAGGAAAAAAGGAAGCTAGGAAGGTAGGTATGAAGGAAAGGAAGGAGGTTGTGGAGAAGAAGACATGGGTCCCCTTTTGTGTTGACAGGTTGACAGGCAGTGTGGGGTGGTGAGTAATGGTATAATATGTCATTTTGACAGCTGCCTTACCCTGACTCAGCAAATTTAGATGTCCCCCACACACAACTTGGAGCTTTGAAGTGCTAATTGCAGTTGATGGAAAGTGTCTAGTCATTATATATGTCTATATATATTATAGAACAATAGTAATAAACAATTTTTTTTATTGTTGGTTGGTGTAAACAAGTTTGTAAACAATATAATGATACTAATATTTGTGCGATTATTGTGTTGCATACAACGAGTGTATATATATACATTGCACCTTACTTTGGTCTCACAGGCCACATAAGTTATGTAAAAAAAATAAATAGTGAAAAAAACAAGAAACCTACGAAAGGAAGTAAACCAAAGTTTACCGGGTGAGCGGCATTCGCCGCTGTTGCCATAAGCGGCTCATTTTTTGCCAACTTTATGCCTCTATATCTCGGTAAATACTGATCGTAATTTTTTTGGGGGGGATTTAAACAATCAGAAAAATAATCTTAACATTTTGATAAGAAAAAATAATTTTTTTTTTTTCGAATATTTCCCGACATAGAATGACAGTTTCAGAGAGGGGCCTCCGACAGTCAAAGGGTTAAGGAAGTAAATTCGTTCTGTAATGGCACTTGAGCAGGCTTCTGGAATGAATTTTGTTCGTTAGCCGGGGGTCCACTGTATATGCATGTATAGTATGAACTAAATATAAGTAGAAGTAGCAAGATGTACGTACTTGTTATTTCATGTGTTTATGAGACAGAAGGAAAAGATATGTACCAGTAAATCTTCCCTGAGTGGTTGCTGTCTACCAACCTATTACCTATTACGTATTTATATTATTATTGTTGTATTATTATGACGAGTGTTGATAAGTGTTTTTTCCATGTTATTGATTTGCTTATGTATTGTTTACAGTGTGTAATGTTGATGGGGTTCTGACCCAGGAATAAGGTAAACATTTACTCTGTGCAAATAGAAACAGGAGCAAAAAGTTTCCAATCATATCATGTGAATCCCCTTGCTAAACCCTCACAGAGAGGGATGCCTACACCTTCATCTTCTGATGTGGTAACCTTTTCTCCAAAATAAAATATCTGCAGAGTGGAAAAATGGAGCTGTTGAATGGTGCCCCACCTTTAATGTGTTCAGCAGGCAAAAGCAGGTGAAGAAAAGCATCATACAGAGAATAGGGAAACTGATTCTCTGGAGAGAGCAAAACATCTGCATACCACCAAGAATTATGCAGAAGTCTGGATGGTTCATTCTTGCCTAAGCATTAGTGACATTCTCCCTAGGATCATTCTCCCTGGAATGCTTGTCAGTTAGGGTACCATTCATCAGCTCTATATTTCTGTTCTGCTGATATTTTGTGGTTTTGGTGTGAAGCCAGTTTCTGAATTCAGGTGAGGGTGTAGATGTTCTACTCTGCTAGGGCTTAGGCACAGGAGTTAACTAGACCTGATTGAGAACTTATTGTTCCTATTTCTATATTGTGTATTTGTTAATGTGCTATTCCAATGGATTCTACAGAGTGAATCACAATGACAGACCTTTATTCTGGCTGTAATAAGTGTGCTTCTACAATAATGTTTTACCATCATAGGTGAATCTGAGTATTTATTAACCCTTTCAGGGTCCGTCCCATAGATCTACGGCTATAAGGCCAGGGTCCAAGCCGTAGATCTACGCCATGAGCTCAGCTCACTCAGATAACCTTTGAGCAGTAAATTTGGGCCTAGATATGAGAGAGTACTGTACATCTATGTGGTAAGTGTGCACCACATAAAACAAATCCTGCAGTACGCAGTGCATAATGAGAGAAAAAACTGCAACTGTAATTTTGGATTAAAACAGCGACTTTGTGGTATTTTTTCACATGTTTTTTACAGCTGTATTCACGATTTCTTGGTCTCATTTGATAGAATGGAAGATATATTACAGAAATAGAGATGATTTTGATTGGTTTTAGTTCTGAAAATGGCTTGAAACTGAGCTCAAAGTAGTGGAAATGTTCAATTTTTGCCAATGTTCAAGAGTAAACAAATGATGTCACACATGTAATATGCATCAGCTGATGGGTCTAATATACGTTCACGAATGTGCTGATATTATTTATACAATTATTACAACATTGCATAAGAGTAAATCTTCTATTTTTTGGTGTGAATAAAAATTCATTATGTGAATAAAACATAAAAATGGAATTCATTTGTAAACCCTGAGAACGTAACTAATGAACAGAGGAAATGTTAGTTTAGTGCCAGGAATGCCTGCACTGTTTATTTTGGAGCCTATTTTGAAATTGGAATATTTTGAACTTTGTGTTAAATTGGCCAAATTACCAATTTCCGATCACTTTATTGGGTAGTTGAAACAGTTGACTGGGCGATTTCTTGTGCTCAATTGATAAAATAGAAGTAATACTAGCGAAATAGCTAAGAATTTGGTTGACTGGAAATTTGTAATTGGCTTAAAATGGGAGTCAAAGTTGGCAAAATCGCCGATGCGTAAATATCGCTGACGCATCAAAATTTGCGAGAGCGTAACTTTGTCAATTTTCCATCAAATTTCGTACTTTTTGTTTTATTACGTTCAGAAAAAGATTCTCTACTATTTCATAAAAAATAATTTTTTTTTTTTTAAATTTTTGGACCCTGGCTGTCACTCTTGAAATTTGGCCTCTGGACCCTGAAAGGGTTAAATCCTTGTAATAAGGTAACCCTTTCAGTGGCTGTCACATAGAACTACATCATTGAGGCCAGGGTCCACCATGTAATTCTACATCATGAGCTTAAGTCACTCAGATAAGCTGTGAACAGTAAATTGTAGCCTAGATATGAGAGAATGGGCCTGTGCGGTGAGTGTGCACAATATAAAAAAAAAAATCCTGCCCCACGTGGTGAATGATGGGAAAATCAAAACTCTGACCTTGTGTTTGGCTTAAAATAGCTATTTTGAGGTGTTTTCTAGGATGGTTTTTATTTTTGTTGGTTGTTCCTTGGTATCATTTGATAGAATGGAAGACTAACTACTGAAATAGACATGATTTTGGTTGGTTTCAGGACTAGAAGTAATTTGAAATTGGGCACAAAGTATAGTAAATATTCGATTTTTGCCAACTTTCTTGTGGATGGGTAAGGCACCCCTACACCCCCCTCTCGGTCTGTTTGATGGGTTTTTAATAGGTCTGATTCAATTATTGGGATACTGTAAACCATGACCAATCATTCCTGGTTATATTTTATTATCCTAGAACTTGAGTAAATCTATTATTTTTGCTTGATAATGAATTCACAATGGAAGGCAAGTGTAATATAGGCGAGTTCTGGGGATGTGATTAATGAAATGTTTTTTTAGTGTCAGGAATGTCTGCATTATTTATTTTGGAGTGTTGTTAAGTTAGTATTTTTTTAATTTTGTGTAAAATTGGCCAAATTATCGAATTCTGTGCACTTTACAGAGTACAGTGGTACCCCGACTTACGATATTAATCCGTCAGAGAGGGCATATTTTAAGGCGAAACAATCGTTAAACGAATCAATTTTCCCCATAAGAAATAATGGAAATAAATTTAATCCGTCCAAGACTTCCAAAAGTAGTTAAATAAAATATTTTTTAGAACTTTTTGACATTAAATAATACAAAATTTAATAAAGAATACCTAAATACACATGCAAATATTGAACAATAACATGTCACTTACATTTATTGAAGAGTTGTTGATGTGTGGAGGACGGAGGAGGGGAGAAGGTGGAGTAGTATGCTAGTGTTTGGAAGGGAATCCTTCCATTAACACTGCAGGTACCAAGTTCTTTTCTGGGGTTACTGGCCTTTTCTTTGAATGCTACACTCCCTGCATGAATGCTACACCCCCTGCATGAATGCTACACTCCTGCATGAATGCTACACTCCCTGCATGAATGCTACACTCCCTGCATGAATGCTACACCCCCTGCATGCCTACTACACTCCCTGCATCCTTGCTACACTCCCTGCATCCTTGCTACACTCCCTGCATCCTTGCTACACTCCCTGCATCTTTGCTACACTCCCTGCATCTTTGCTACACTCCCTGCATGAATGCTACACTCCCTGCATGCCTACTACACTCCCTGCATCCTTGCTACACTCCCTGCATCCTTGCTACACTCCCTGCATCCTTGCTACACTCCCTGCATCCCTGCTACACTCCCTGCATCCTTGCTACACTCCCTGCATCCTTGCTACACACTCTGCATCTTTGCTACACTCCCTGCATCCCTGCTACACTCCCTGCATGCCTGCTACACTCCCTGCATGCCTGCTACACTCCCTGCATAAATGCTACACTCCCTGCATAAATGCTTCACTCCCTGCACATTCTTTACCACAGGCTTAGCACTAGGATCTTTCCTTGGACCCATGGTAGCTTATTTAGCAGTTGCAAGCACTAAAAACAGTGGAATAATGACAATATACTGGTATGAATGCGTGGGTGTGGGTGGGTGGTCGCTCTCGCTTGTAAACAATAGCACTGACGCTCCCTGGAGTGTGCGCTCAGCTGGGCGCCAAGCGGACACGTCCGGTACGAATGTCGGTAGACGAAGCAAACATCGTAAGTCACAATCAAATTTCTTACGTTATAAATATCAGTTATCGAAAATAACGTAAGATGATAACATCGTAAGTCGGGGTACCACTGTAGTTGCAATAGTTGATTGAGTGGTTTTTTGTTTTCAATCAACAGAATGGAAAGTACACTAACAAAATATTTAAGAATTGATCGTATGGAGCAAGGGAATTGGCATAAAATATGACTCAAAGTGGGCAAAATCCCCAATGTGTAAATTGTGCCTAGCTACTAACTTTGTGCCTGCATAAGTCTGTAAGTTTTCCATCAAATTTTGTACTCTTGGTGTCATCACCATCAGAGAATTATTCTCTACCATTTCAGAGGATTTTTTTTTTAATGAATTTTTTTAATTTTTCAGGATTCTGCCATGTCACCAGCATCATTTTTTTTTTGTCAGGGCTCCCATGGTTTAAGGGCTAAACATAATACATCATGACAACCAACTACATTTACATAATTTTTGTTTCTGTAGAACATCGATTAACATATGATTGTCTGGCATGTTTTCTCTATTACACTATGTATTTCAAAATTGATGCATATTTTCGATGAATACTCCTTTGAATTTGACTAGCACTGTACCACTTCTGGGGAAAAAATTTGATGTGCCTCAAACTGGACTGTGGGATTTTTCCCCTCCATCAAGTTTGCTTGCCGGCAACTTGCCTGTGGGTCAGACCATTATCTTAGTGGGGAAGGGCTAGCTTCCTTCCCTGTCACACCTCTCACATCTCATGTCATTGGTCTGTGTCATGTAGCATGATTGCTAGTGCACTCAGCTCACACATTGAGGTCCGGGGATCGAATCCCTGGTACGGCTAGAAAACATTAGAATGTGTTTCCATAAGAAACCTACCATCCCTGCATAACAAGCGGCTTTCTGTATAGTAGTATGTCATTGATGTCAGCTAGGCCTGTATACCTTGTACATGTACTTGTAGAAATATATATTATTATTATTGTTATTATTATTACATACATGTCCCATATGATTCTCAGATCTGTGTTTCTGATTAAATTAGTTGATTCCTGCATACCAGTCAATACATGTAATTTTTTTTTATCATTTGCATCGTTTTTGCTCAAATGTGAGCATGCTGGAGACAATGTTTATATGTATACAAATTAAGAGGGCAGACACAGACTGCACCTTTTCTTTGAGAGGGACTCTCCCAGTGTTTTATATACCCTCTGCTTATCTTTCTTTGCATAATAAGGATTAAAAATGAAAGAACCTGGATGTAATTTGTATACAATACCTACTTCATATATATTTGTGCATCAATTTAATTGGTACACTTGTATATTGTAGTAAAGAAATTAGGAGTTGTGTGAGGGTAGTATTGTTGTTATTGGTGTTAAGTGCTAACAGTCTACATGCATCCCACCCACCCTTCTTTATAAACTAATATTTTTATTGTTGAAAATGCAAGGAAAATGATAATTTTATTATATTCATTTACTGTAATAAATTTATTAATATTTAGTAAATAGTTTATATTTGCAAAAGCATTCTGGTAGTTAATTTCACAGCTGTGAGATAGACACAATGACCCTTGGGTTGTCACAGCTCTCAACCCAACAATAATAACAACAACATGCTCAGAAACTTGAGAAGCTTTTCTTGTGATTTTATATTTTTTTCATATTTTCTTGAATAGATTGCATTTATATTATTGTGAGTATTACTTTGGACACATTTATTTAGTAAACAATCATGTCTTAACCAGTAAAATATGGTACTTTTTAATGATATTTGCAAGTGATAGCTGATAGCAGGTGATAGCCTGTCATATGTTTACACATGTATTGTACAAGATCACATCAACCCTCCCCCACACATTTCAGTATCAACAAGTAGTGACAAATAAACTGAAGATGTTCTTCTTGGGACTAGTGCAGTTGATGATTCCTTACAATCAGCTGTATAAAATATTGCAGGATAAAAGAGACCAAAGACACATTACAAAATTTCTCACTACTCCAGTACAACTATCAACATTAGTGCCAAAGCTTCAACCATCCACGTTGGCAAAATATCCACAACCTTCCACCACAGCTTCCTAAGGACCCCAGGGGAAATAAATAACTTTGATTTTTTTGGGTTATCCTAATTTATACTGTGTATAATAATTGCACGCATGTGTACCGGTGCCTAAATAAACTTACAATTTAAAGTAAGAAATATTTTTTCTGTAAAATTTGTAGAGTTAAGCAATGCATTACACACATCTCAATGGTGAACTACAATTACATTATTATTTTTTTTTTTTTTATGATTTGGAGACCTGAAGGAAGTTTGTTTGCCAATTTGGGGTTCCGAGAATGTAACCCTATTTTTCTTATAAGTTCTTCAGTTTGTTTTACACGATTCCTTCTTACAGAAACTACCATGTTAATTGATGGTCTACTGTACCTTAAAGTTGTTAGCTATTTTGGGGGATCAACTGAACATATCTCTATTTTTCCCATATGTTCTCATTTGGAGTCTTGTCGAGTATTGGACGCACTTCTTTAGTTTTTCTGCACTCTCCGTTATTACTAGAATACCAAAGACTTTGAAAATCTTCAAATTTACAAGCTGCCTGAGCCCTTCCACTGGCTTATAGTGTTATGATTATAAACCCTTTTTTTTTAAGTTACATCTAGACAATGGTACTATTATAAGACACTGATAGTGCTTTCATTGTTATCAGAATGACACTGATAGTGCTTTCATTGTTATCAGAAAACCACATGTAGCACCAACACCAGCTCAATACAACACTGGCCTCACGGCAACCCTGGCACTTCTGAGCTAAGCACAATACTTACACAACCTGGCTCAACACAATAGTGGCACCACAGGTTCAACACAATACCATTGTCACACCTGAGCTTTTTATTAGAGGCCATTTTCAAGAACATAACTGCCGTCTTAACCGATGGTCAACTGTATACACCCATTTTTCTTATCTGAATTGAACTTGAGCCTTGTTATTTTGCTTCCTGAAAGCAATTTTTGTCTGATTATTTAATGCCTCGACAAATAAAGTCATTGCCACAACATACTATTTTTGTTATTAATAAAAACTAACATTTGTTTTATTGTTTTCTTCATGCAGGAGTTGAGATACAGCATCACATCTTTAAAATTATTGACAGGACTGCCATGTTTGCTCGCCTTTCAAATATGTTTGGTGCAAATGATGAAGAAGATCAAGCCCATGGTTCTCCTACTCGAAAATCCAACTCCAGGAATGGTAGCCAGGGAAGTGGAACACCAGTCCATGCTAGTAATGCTGCTCAGTGCCAGGTGAGTCTAATTACTTGGTCTCATGCTTAAGCTTAGAGAAGTTTTTATTTTTTTGTAACTTAGGATAACCAAATAAAGCCACATGATGTTGTATCCACTGGGGTTCCTCAGAGGATGACCCTTCACCAGCTGATTAACACTTTCAGGGTTGGTGCCGTACTAGTACGGCTTGTGCGCCAGGGTTGGTGCCGTACTAGTACTCGTAAATTCTAGCGCCTTCAAATCGAGCGGGAGAGTGCTGGTAGGCCTACATGTGATAGAATGGGTCTGCGTGGTAAGTGTGCGCAGTAGGAAAAAATCTAGGCACCCGCATTGCATTGTGGGAGTGGTAATTCAGTGCGCCTTTGTCACCAAGCCAAGCGGTAAGGAATACATAACTCTCCGGCGAATTGAAACTATTCCCTTCGCAAGTGATAGTTCTAACACAGATTGAAGTGTCACTGAAGATGAATCTAATGATGTTGAGGAGTTTGTGACAGAAAGTAATGACCAGAATAAGTGGCCCCCCGAGTTTCGACCCCCCTCAAAACTCGAACAGTTATGTAAGTGTATTATTGTAAGTGCTTTTGTAAGTGTTTTTTTGGGGGTCTGAAATGGACAAACCCCTACTTTACATTTTTCCCTTTAAAGGGGGAACAAATTTGTTGGTAATGGCACTTGAACCCCTTTGGGGAAAAAATTTGGCCCAAACTCGGGGGGGCCACTGTACCAGAAATACTGATGAAAACCCCGACCATTATTTGCCCTCCACCTTCCACCAAAAAAAATCAGACAAAGTGACTTATTTGCATGTGGGTGGTGGGGAAAGGGAATGTGGGGGTTTTGGGGGGGGCAGTGTGGCTGGCTGGTGGCCCCATAAATACAATTATACATAGTGTAAATTTCCGGGATAACCCAAAAAAACCAGACAAAGTGCTATACAGTGGAACCCAAAATATCAGCCGTAATCTGTTCCAGGAGCTAGGCCCCAACTTTTGAACTGGCCGAAAATCTAACCATTATTTCCCATAAGAAATAATGTAAATACAATTAATCCATTCCCGACACCCAAAAATATTCACAAAAAAATCATTTTTTAAAGAATAACTATAGTTTTTCAACACAAAACACATAATAACAACACATATTAAATTTATAAATTTACATTTAAAATAACATTTACAATTTGGGCCTCCATTTAAAGAAATTAATCCATTCCAGGAGCTATTTCTCAAAAAAACTTTTGTAATTCAACCCTTATTTCCCCTAAAAAAAATGTAAATACAATTAATCCCTTCCACAAAAAAATGTTCACAAAAAAAATATAAATAACTTTTTCCTTTATTGAAGAGACTTGCAGGCATCTGGAAGATGGGGGGGATGACAGGGGGAGAGTGTTAGTGGTTGGAAGGGGAAAACCCCCTCCAAAAGGACTTCAGGTAACAAGTCCCTCTCTGGGGTTACTTCCCCCTTTTTTGGGCTTTTTTAAAAACCCCTAGGACCAGCTTGAGAGTCACTAGA
>WNWK01043341.1:0-15546 GCA_009830355.1 Cherax destructor
CTTATCAGGTCTGCGGGCATTTTCTGTGTTGAAAGTGTTTGGGATACCTGTGTCTGTTTAGTGTTTTGAATGTATTGTACCTGTGACTGTTGTGTACTGCAACCCGTCCCATAAAACAATCTGTAACAGTTTGTAAACAGCCAATGTAATACTGTTCAATGAAATATGTATTTAATTCTTCATCCGTATCTCTTATTAATTCCTTTGTGAACATGTAATACGTCAAAATACAAATACTTTTTGACAATAAATTGGGGTACGAGCTCAGGAACAGAAAAATCCATATTTAGTATTTCTAGAAGAACGAACGAACGAAGGACTCACAGGTAAGAACCACGTGGGCGAGGGGAAGTGGGGACAGACGAAGAATACCTGTGGAAGGAAGGTCTTGAGTCGATGATAAAGAGTCAGGACTAAACCCAACCGCTAAGCATTGTAAAGCAGAGGGACGACGACGTCAAGGCACTAGAAAAACAGAACAGTGGCTGGCTGCATCTCGCTTTGTGGGCGAAATTCAATCTTGATGGTGATTGGTTGCTGACGGACGGCAAGAAGGCGATGTTGGAGGCTGGGAAGGATTGGTGTGCTGTATGAGTGATCGGTGGAGAAACGATTTT
The DNA here is from genome assembly GCA_009830355.1 of Cherax destructor. Lineage (NCBI taxonomy): Eukaryota > Metazoa > Arthropoda > Malacostraca > Decapoda > Parastacidae > Cherax > Cherax destructor. Next base: position 618 of record WNWK01043341.1, read on the forward strand.
AATTGGAGTTGTGACGATGTTTCACAACTTCCAAGTTGTTGTCAAATACGTATCCACTTTTGATAGTCTTGTAGTGGGACACAGGAATGAGGTTGAATCTAGTTTTCTTTTTGCCTACCAACTGAGGCTACTTTGTCAATGCTTGTTGTATGAGATCAAGAAGTTGTTCTGGGCTACAGATGGTATCAGAGGCACAGGTGAATTTCCCAATCCCGTTCGCAATCTGCTGGCGTAGATAGGGTAAGAGCATGGCTTGAGCAGTAGTATAGAAGGTAATTCCAGACCAGTGGTGATAAGAATGGTGATCATTGTATGGGATTGTATCCATACATGAAGCATAAGGTGGTGTAGGTTTGGCTTTGGCAGGATGTGACGACATAGAGGCCAGGTCTCTGAATAGCCAACATCAGTGGATATAGAAAGAGCTGTTGGAGGCATGGTGGATGCTGGTTGGTTAGTTCCTGAGACGTGTGGAGACAATGAAGGCACCTCATTGGTTGGGGTGACCAGCACCACTATGCTCTGGTGTCAGCAGTGACCAGCAGCACTATGCTCTGGTGACAGCAGTCACCATCAGCACTATGCTCTGGTGTCAGAAGTGACCAGCAGCACTATGCTCTGGTGTCAGCAGTAACCGCAGCACTATGCTCTGGTGTCAGCAGTAACCAGCAGCACTATGCTCTGGTGTCAGCAGTAACCAGCAGCCATTTGGAGTTGATGGTGGAGGAGCTGCATGGGAGCAAGTTGAAGGTGCAGAAGCAACGACAGGACTCGATTTGGTGTTGAGAATGGTTAAAGATAGTGGAGAAGCTGGGAAGGTGAACTCTGGCATGTTGTTTAACTTGAAGAGTTCATTAATGGATGTGTTGAAAGTCCCAGGAACAGCAACGTTATGCATGTGTGCATATACCATGCAATAGTAGATTGTAGTTGGGTCACAGTCAGGTGCGATGTTGGTAGTGAAATTTCGCAATAGCAGCATAAATAGGTGATATGGAAGAGGACTTTCTGTGCCGCTTCTTGAGTCTTCTTCATAATGTTTTTGCGAGTGGGACATTTTGCAGCTAGAGTGTGATGATCGTTGCTTTTGCAATTCAAGCAAGTTGGTGTCGGTGGAGCAGAGGCAGTGCAAGACCTAAAATCGTGGCCTTCACATCCACAGGTTGTGCAGAACTTTTCCTTCACAGGACAGTCTCTGGTGTTGTGTACATACGAGTAACAATTCCAGCAATGTTGAATGTAGTGGTATCTCTCAACTTCGATGTAATTGGGGCTGATGAAATAGTAATAAACAGCAATACCATCAGCCAAAGCAGTGGCAGCCATGTTCACATCAGTGAACGGTAGTTTGAGAATGGACGAAGCTGTAGGTATTTTCATGACGCTCTCCACTCTTGCCCATGAGTTTTGATCCTCAATGGATGTCTTGAGTTCCTCGACTGGTTGCGTTGTAAGAAACTTATCAAGTTTCCTGAGGAAGACTGTCCTCCTTGCTCTGAGAGCTGGAGATGACATGACAGTGAATCCTCGAGCACTGAGAGTGATAGTGGCTGTTGTAGTGAGCAACTTCTCAGCTTCATTATCATAATTACACAAGACAATGAAGGCCTCCTTTAGTGTCAATATTGTGTTGAACTTCACCGGCAGCCCACCCCTAATGGCGGCTGCAAGAGCAAAGTTTCGAGGAAACATTCACAGTACCACTGGAGGTTCGATCTTTACCTGATTTGCATAACTCATCTTGGTGCTCAATCAAGGACGAAGACGAAGGTATAGATTCCCTCCCCAACGGTGATCGCAGGAGACTGAATGAGGAGAGTCACAGCTCCTGTGACCGCAATGGGCTGAGTCAACAAGCAGAATATAATATCTGCATGTGTATGAAGAACAAGTTTTCACAAACAAATATGAAATAAATTCAATTAAATAATATTGTCTTTCATTCTATATTACTGTATATATTTTAGCAAACTCATGAAACGAAAATGAACTTATATATTCTATTAAATTCTGGTTTCTTACCTAGATGCGAAATATTAGCAAATTTTTTTATAGTAAACTAACCAAAACAGAAAACAGTGAAAAATTATAATATTTTTCTTTAAGGGAACTAATATAAAGACATCTGATTATTTATTTTCTCAAAATATATTTCTTTAAATATATTATATGGTTGAAACCATTTGCAACAATTCCAAATAATCGTTCCCAGCAAATTAGCTAAACGTTGCTTAAAATATTTTTTCCGAATTAAACTATGTTATAAACAATCATGTTTGGGGAATGATACAAACCTGGGCCTTTCTAGGGCCTGTTCCGAGGCCAGTAACAATGTAACAAGACTTTGACATCAAGTTACAAAAGAAATGAAAAGGGATCAAGAGGAACGAAATAATCACAATAATTCTTTCTGGTTTTTATTAACTTAATAATCCGTAGAAAGCTTTATATAAAATATTTAAAATGATGTCACCATGAAACAGTATTTACAAACAAGTTTATCTTAAATTCTTATTAATGAAGGGTGCAATATTCAATATTCTTTCTTATCTATTTCACTAAATGACTAAAATCGCAAGACGTTCTATCCACTTAACATATTACTTGACTCTTCACACTGAGTCGAAAAGCATAACACTTATTTATTAATCTATTATCACCGTAATGTATCTAGAGCGTAGACTATTCACAATCTCTTAACTAATAATCACTTTCAGAGCAATAAGTGGAATAGAAATGTTTACGCACTTAAAGAAGTTTTCCAATGAATCTGTTTCCAAGGATATACATGGTCGTCTTTTAAGACTGTCGCTCAAACTCGTTTCTACTAAATCTAAAGGAAAACTAGCGTCTGCAATACAGCGCACACTCATACTACGAGCACCATTAGAGACATATTCCAAAGTCTCACTTACTACAGCGCACTCCCTAGCTTTGAGCGGCAACAGAGACGAACTTCAGCGTCTCACTCACTACAGCGCACTCACTTGCTTTGAACGGCAACAGAGACGAACTTCAGCGTCGCACTTACTACAGCGCACTCACTTGCTTTGAGCGGCAACAGAGACGAATTCAGCGTCTCACTTACTACAGCGCACTCACTTGCTTTGAGCGGCAACAGAGACGAACCTCACTAGTACTGGAGGCTCACACAGGAACCTCACAAAGGTCAGAAGAATAAATCCAAGGTGCTTCTCAGGAAAAGTGAGAGGACAGTTCTCACCATGAAAGTCTCACTGAGGACTGAATGCTCACTGACGGATCATTGACCGATCACTGACTGTTGACTCGATGACGACTGAATGACATCTGACTGATCACCGACAGATCATTGCTTGCTGACTCGTTGACTACAGAATACTCTCTCGGTCTCTCTGTCTGACTCGCTGAGTAGATACTGACAGCTGTGTAGCAGGTGGCCCCCCTCATTGGGTACGATGACGTGTTAAGGCGGGAATTCCTGACCTGTTAACGAGCGGATGGATAGTTAACTATACGTCACATAAAACCCTACCTAGATGTACAGGAGACATACCACTTGCCAATATAACGCTTATTTTCATAATAATGATAAAGAGACCTTTTCTACTGCCATATGCTAAAGTATATAATGATGGGTAAGGGAGAGTCCCGTAACAGGGAAATATACCATGAACCTTCACAAACAAATGGTTATAACTATTACCGTAATATTTTAAGGGGTGGACCGGTAAGCCAGCGGAAGAACTCTATCAGATGACCACATACTCCATCAGCGGGTCATCATCTGACTAACACCGGAGTCTGGAAACGTTTGTCCTGTTTCCTGAGGAACCTTACCTAACCTTGAACCTACATGCCAGGTCACCAATTGGTCAAGACCCGGGCCAAGACAGTACCACGAACATCATCCAATCCTTGAACGTAAGCAATTTTAATTTGTTTGCTTATCCTAGGGCCTAGTCAATTTAAACATGTAAATAAACATATTAAATTACATACCAAGATGTGACACTCAACTTTTAATTAAGAAATAATCATACAAGCAGCCTCAATAAAACTAATGAACGTATATATGTGATGTAAGAATGAGTGTTTATGTGTATATGAATACATATATGCAAAAAGATCACAGTAAACAGGTGATAGCACACTTTTACAAAATAAAAGCGAATTTCCAACCGCTTTCGTGATCTCACAATCAAATTCCTATAAATAAAAGAAGAGCAGAATTTTTATTAAGCCGACATATCTCATTCGCCATTACACCTGTCCCATTATGATGCGGGTGGGAGTGACAAGAATCTGTCACGCCCCTGGAGGGTGTTCGGGGTCAATGCCCCGCGGCCCAGTCCGTGACCAGGCCTCAGAGTTGATCAGGGCCTGATCAACCAGGTTGTTACTACTGGCTGCACGTAAACCGACGTTTGAGCCACAGCCTGGCTGGTCAGAAACCGACTTTAGGTGCCTGTCTAGCGCCTTCTTTAATACAGTTTATGTATGCTGGGAGGCCGTTGAACAATCTTGGGCCCCTGACATTTATTTTGTTGTCTCTTAGCGTACTCGTCGCTGCCATGTTTTTTTGGGGTGATGTTGCATCTCCTGCCAAACAGTTTGCTTTCGTAGGGAGTGATTTTCCTGTGCACATTTGGGACCAGTTCCTCTAGGATTTTCCAAGTGTATATTATCCTGTGTCTTTCTCGCCTGCCTTCCACAGAGAACTGTGATGGAGCAACTGCTCTATCAGACCCTCAAATAATATTTGATAGGACTGATTCCTTCTTATGGAAATAAAAAATAGAAAAATCAATGGTAACAGATAAATTTATTAGTAGCATCAAAACAATATATAAAATAATTAAACGAATATAATCCTACCTGAAGCAGATAACGAAAAATAAATATGTAAATAATTATTGTGAATCAAAGCTAATATGTAAACATAAGAAAATTAATAATATAACAGATGGATGGACTTCGCAACGCCGCTGTTCAAGGCACGTAGCTCTTGACTCGCTTGGGGTTGGAATGCTGAGCCAGTATGGATGTACGGTGGTCAATGTTGGACGTGACTTGTGACTTCTTAATAGAATGTCACCCCAACAAGTGTACAGGTTCTGTAGATCTGAGGAACTTGGTTTGTTGGAAGTTTTCTCTTAATGTATAGAATTGCTATTCAACCAAATGAAAAGTGGGTCTTTTAACAAATGGATAATTTCTCTTGAACGGTATGAAGATTACAGCGTATCTAACACGAGTGGAAGAGGAACTGTAGAGTTCTTTTAAATATGGAGAGAGCCACACAAATGATGAGTTTGGTTATAGACGCTTCGATCCTGCTGCCCGCCTTGTCTTGCCTGTATTGGATGACCCAAGCCATCAATCAAAGCATAAAAAAAGAAACAAAAAATGACAATCTTTACAAGAAGTCACTCATATGATTGCCTTTAAAGAAATGGTGAGGACAAAGAGGTTTACGTTAACTATGTTAGTCAAATCAGGTACAGCTGAATTCAATAACAGAAGATATCAGAAACAAGAGTGAAGCTCTTGATTAAACTGAATTAACCACGACCCAACAAAATAAATTACTAAACAGCAATGGATTGGATACTTACAGACATGATGGGAGCCGAGAATCAAATGACCTCAATCAGGTCAGTGTTCCACGTTAACTCCCACAGGGTGGAACAGGGTAGTAGAGTAGTGATAACAATGCAAACTCCTTTCAGAACAAGCATTCTGCCAATCAAACTACCAAAACCACTCATTTATAATTCCATTTCTATCTAAAGAACCTTTCCCTCACAAGTACAAATCAAAGGACTACAACCGTTCCCAGTAATTTAGGTGCTCTACTGTACTTATACGTGCAGTGCAAGATCTCTGAATATTCTCCACGTCTGCAATTTCGCCTGCCTTCAAAGGAGCATTTAGTGTACAGCAATATTTCGGCCTAGAGAGAACAAGCGATTTGAAAAGAATCAACATTAGCTGGGCATCACGAGTTATGATGGTTCTCATTATATTTCCCTTTCATTTTCCTACTACATGTGGTAGATACATTGTTGTAATATTTGAGAGTGAGATCTTCTCACATTATAACTCCCAGGTCTTTCACAATAGTTTTTTGCCCTGCCTATTGTGTTACTGGAAAATGTTTTATTCTCCAATAGTTTATATTTTCTCAAGCTTTCCATAGCAGAGTAATAGAAATTTACCTTCACTGAACTTCATATTGCTTTCTATGCGCAAATATAATTCAGAACTGAATTAATGAGATCGGAAGTGGTTAAGAAAAAGAGAGCCAAACGGTGCATTAGGCAATTGAACTTTCGCGCCAGAAGTGAGGTTAAACAAACACACATTGTCGGAACTTCCCATGAAAACAGAGAAAAGTTAAATGCAGGATGGTCATAAAGAGGGAATGTATAAAAGGATCGTAAAGGTCGTCAGGGTGGACAAAATATCGTAGACAATGGGCATCACGCCGATGATGCAAAGACGGAACATTCGTTTTGCATATTGGTTCTCGAAATAGAGGAATGAAAAGCACATAAAACCAAACGCAATCCCTGATAAATTGCAACAAATTTACAAGGAGCCAGCTGAATATTATTGGTCGTCACATCCCAGTCTTGATAAGATTAGGGAAGAATGAAGACAAAAGTTCTTGCATCAGCTCCCTAAGAAAGCTTGGCAAATGTTCTAAGATTCTGCTGACTATACAATTTTTTTTTTCAGGGAGATAATGTGAAGTTTCCATGACATACATCAAAATAAAAGGCCAAGAATCTGGACCGTATCTCTTTCAAAAATACAGCGTCCATACAGGTATATCGAGGCATTAGAAACAACAATGAGTCTAGTAAAAGTAACAGAAATATTAAACTTATTAGTCGTGGTCCAGTGAGAAACGGTTTCGGTAGCATTATGGGGAGAGGCTGCTTACTACGTCACTGATACCGAGTGTAAAATGAGTGGTGCTAAGAATACAATACTGAAGGACATACTGAGATGAAACTTTTTTATTAATCCGGAGAGAGAATTCAAAGACAAGAAAATTAACGAGAAAAATAGGCAAATTACCTGGAAGGCCTAACGAGAGACCTGGGGTTATAATGGTATAATGGAAGGAAGTGTAATACACTTTTTCACTTTAAAAAAATGAGATAACTGTTTAATAACACAGGCATTACGACAATAGTATCTAAACAGAGCAAATGTTCAGTAGTAGATCGGTAATTCACGAACGCCAAATTGGTTTGTGGAAAGACAACATTTGTCTCTAAATACAACACCAAACCTCTGTTTACTAGATGTTCCATTAACCTGCAATCTGCACTAGCAAAAACAATGAGTCGTTAGTTAAGAACATTAGAACATAAGAAAGATGGAACACTGCAGCAGGCCTACTGACCCATGCGAGGCAGGTCCATGTAACTCCCCGGAGTTACATGGACTACCTGGAGTTAACCCTCTCCAGGTAAATTCCAGGTAGTCAGGTCACTTCTACTTAAGCAAGGAGCACTGCATAAGACCTAGTAGAAGAAGCTAGTTCGGTCCAACTCACACCCACCCACTCATGTATTTATCTAACCAGCATGTGATCCAGGAATTCCAGGGAACAGTCATTCACGGTGACTCAAAGTCAACGATAAGGACAACGTATTTATTATCACTTCAATATGGAGGACTCTTCAGACAGTCGACGAGCAGGGACGGCGCCATTGTCAACTGCAAGAGCATGCCTTTTATACTACAGTAGCCCCGGTGCAGTGTTCCTTCATTCTAATGTTCGACACCTCATCACACTTGAGTACCTCACATTGCACCTGACTGAATGACCTGATCTCACCACCTATATAAGCCAACCTCTGGTGACTCGCTTCTCATCATCAGTGCTTAGTTTGTCAGTCTCATTTACTAGTCACAGTGTTCCAGACATGGATCTAATGGAAATCGATTTAAACTGTCGCTTAATGGATGTGTTTTGTGATTATATACTCAACGAATCCTCAGCCAGTGACGAGAATCACGTCGATGATGAAGAATTGGAACATGTTTTACAGAATGAAGTCCAAACACAGGATCAGCAAGCTGAACTCCGACAACCGGAAAAAGAAATCCATGACCAATCCCTAACTAACAAAACTTCTAGCAATTTATGTTCCACACGAACAGGGAAAAACTTGAAAACCACGGGGCGCCAGGGACATCAGCTGCATCAGTGTCCTAATTGCTACAATATTTATTCTTACGAACACAATTTTACGAATCACCTACTCAGCTGCCATCCTCGGGCAAGCGTTACAGATGACAAGGTACCTGCTCAGGAACGTAGAACCCGAAGGTTCACCAGTGTCCTCATTGCAACAAGTCTTTCAAATATAAAAGTAGGCTCGAGAGACACTTTCTCACCCACAAGTACAAACAAGTTGGCGAGATCCAGAAAGATGTTACAGTAACGCCTAAGAATTTACCTTCTGGACACACAGCTGTCACACCAAGAGAGGAGGAAGTTTGTGATGGAGAACGGCAGTTTCTTCTTTGTTCCAAGAATTTTACAAACAAACAATGGTCTGAGGGGGACACACTAACTCACCGTTCAAACAGCAAGAAGTCTAAACTCCAGGATCAGGAGTCAGTTGTCCTGCCTCCCAAAAAGCGAAGGAAAATGAGCCTTTATCAATGCCCTTATTGCTCCGAGACTTACAAGCGCAAAGCTAAGTTTGAGCAACACCTCGCGGAATACACACCGAATCTTGGCTGTCCAAAGCGTGGCCATCAGTGTCCTCGCTGCTCCAAGGTCTTCGAGTACAAGTCATGGCTTGATGCGCACCTTCTTTCTCACAAGTCCGAGATGAACTCCCATCGTTAGGTAAGTGGCATTCGTTCCCTTAACACAATTTTTGTTGCCGTCTTCCTGAATTATTCCTGTATATTAGCAATTGTTGACAGGCTTTTTATTTCATTAAATAACTTATGTTATTCATATTTTTTTTATTACTGCTTAAACTTATTATTATTGTTTTTACAGAACATCCTTGGTGAGGTACCGACACACCGTAATTCAGAATATGATAGTGGCACCTCTTAAAGGATCTCTGTCACCACCCACAGGAATGCCTCCCTCAACCTCTGGTGCTACACGGGTGACCTCATGGATGAACCAGGTCACAGCGTACCCGCCGAACCTACCTGTACCTCTGGTGCAGGACGATCATCACGTCTGCTGCAGTGTTTCTCCATCATGTTACAATGGATTGTAGACAATTTGTGCAGAGTTAAAAACTCAACACTAGCTTCAGGGCTGAAGCATGGACGACCGGTTTCATCTCTGCTTGAGAAGAACCTACGTTTTTTATCACTGCTGGGGAGGATGTGAACGAATGCATCAAGACTGTTGTAGCTTCAATGTAATCTGTAATATCCATGTACACTTATTTTTATATTTGACAACTTTTCTAAAGTGCATTTTAAACATTTAAAATTCATTTTCATTTGTTGATGCTTGAATGTATGTGTATGGAAATTATTGAAATAAATGTTCTAAAATATGCTTCGTTTATTTTACCGATTATCAGTTTACTTTGGCTTAAGCAGGCAGATACGTAATCTGCCATTAAGAATTTACTACCTTCCAGTCAATATATGGAGAATACCCCGAGGTGGATCAGGGCCTCATCAACCAGTCTGTTTCTGCTGGCCGCCCGCAGACTGACGTATGAACCACAACCCGGCTTGTCAGGTACAGAATTTAGGTGTCTGTCCAGCTCCCTCTTTAAGACAGAAAGGGATCTATTGTTAATCACTCTAATGTATGCTGTGACATTTTGCATATAGAGTGTGATGATCGTTGCTTTTGCAATTTAGGCAAGTTGGTGTCGGTGGAGCAGAGGCGGTGCAAGACCTAAAATCATGGCCTTCACATCCACAGGTTGTGCATAACTTCTTTTCTTTCACAGAACAGTTTCTGGTGTTGTGTACATACGAGTAACAATGTTGAATGTTGTGGTATCTCTCAACTTCGATGTAATTGGGGCTGATGAAATAGTAATAAACAGCAAGACCGTCAGCCAAAGCAGTGGCAGCCATGTTCACAACAGTGAACGTGAGTTTGAGCATGGACGAAGCTGCAGGTATTTTCATGATGCTCTACACTTTTGCCCATGAGTTTTGATCCTCAATGGATGTCTTGAGTTCATCGACTGGTTGAGATGTGAGAAGCTAATCAAGTTTCTTTAGGAAGACTATCCTTCTTGCTCTGAGAGCTGGAGATGACATGACAGTGAATCCTCGAGTAGAGAGAGTGGTAGTGGCTGTTGTAGTGAGTAACTTCTCAGCTTCCTTATCATCGTTACACACGACAATGAAGGCCTCCTTTAGTGTCAATATGGTGTTGAACTTCACCTGCAGCCCACCTCTAACGGCGGGTGCAAGAGCAAGTTTCGAGGAATCATTCACAGTACCACTGTTGGGTCTGATCTTGACATGATTTGCATAACTCATCATGGTGCCCAATCAAGGACGAAGACGTAGGTATAGAATCACCTCCCCAACGGGGATCGCAGGGAGACTGAATGAGGAGAGTCACAGCTGCTGTGACCACACTGGGCTGAGTCAAGAAGCAGAATATAATATCTGGGTGTGTATGAAGAACAAGTTTTTCACAAACAAATATGAAATAAATTCAATCCAATAATATTGTTTTTTTCTTTCTGTATTATTGTATATATTTTACCAAACTCATGAAATGAAAATGAGCTATATATATTTTATTAATTTTGGATATCTTATATAGATTCGAAATATTAGCAAACTTCATTTTTTTAAGTAAACCTAACCCAAAAAACAGTGAAAAAAAAATTCTTTCTTACGAGGAACTAATATAAAGTCATCTGATCATTTGTTTTCTTAAAATATATTTCTTTAAATATATTATACGGTTGAAACTTCATTTGCAACAATTCCAAATAATCGTTCCCAGCAAATTATCTAAACGTTGCTTAAAATAATTTTTCCGAATTAAACTATGTTATAAACTATCATGTTTGGGGAAATATACCATGAACCTTCACAACGAAATGTTTATAACTATGACCACAATTTTTAAAGGGGTGGACCGGTAAGCCAGTGGAAGGCCTCGGTCAGATGACCACATACTCCAACAGCGGTTCATCAACTGACTAAGACCGGAGTCAGGAAATATTTGTCCTGTTTCCTGAGGAACCTTACCTAACCTTGAACCTACACGCCAGGTCACCAATTGGTCAACACCCGGGCCAAGACAGTACCACGAACCTCATCCAATTCTTGAACATAAGCAATTTTAATTTGTTGGCTTATCCTAGGGCCTAGTCAATTTCAACATGTAAATAAACATATTAAATTACATACCAAGATGTGACACTCAACTTTTAATTAAGAAATAATCATACAAGCAGCCTCAATAAAACTAATGAACGTATATATGTGATGTAAAAATGAGTGTTTATGTGTATATGAATACATATATGCTAAAAGATCACAGTAAACAGGTGATATCACACTTTTACAACAAGTCTTTCATATATAAAAGTAGGCTCAAGAGAGACTTTCTCACCCATAAGTACAAACAAGTTGGCGAGATCCAGAAGGATGTTACAGTAACGCCTAAGAATTTACCAACTGGACACACAGCTGTCACACCAAGAAATGAGGAAGTTTGTGCTGGTGAACGGCCTCCCAAAAAGCGAAGGAAAATTAGCATTTATCAATACCCTAATTGCTCCGGGATTTACAAGCGCAAAGCTAAGTTGGAGCAACACCTCGCGGAATACACACCGAATCATGGCTGCACAAAGCGTTGCTATCAGTGTCCTCGCTGCTCAAAGGCCTTCGAGGTCTTGACGCACACCTTTCTCACAAGTCCGAGATGAACTCACATCGTTAGGTAAGTGGCATTCGTTCCCTGAATAAAATTTTTGTTGCCGCCTTCCTGAATTAATCCTGTATATTAGCAATGGTTGACAGGCTTTATATTTCAGTAAATAACTTATGTTATTCATAATTTTTTTTGTTGCTGATTAAACTTATTATTTTTTTTACAGAACATCCTTGGTGACGTACCGATACACAGTAATTCAGAATATGATTGTGGCACCTTTTAAAGGATCTCTGTCACCACCCACAGGAATGCCTCTCTCAGCCTCCAGTGCTAGACGAGTGACCTCATGGACGAACCATGTTACAGAGTACCCGCCGAACCTACCTGTACCTCTAGTGCAAGACGATCACGTCTGCTGCAGTGTTTCTCCATCATGGTATTAAGGATTATAGACAATTTGTGCAGAGTTAAAAACTGAACACTAGCTATTGCGAAATTGCAAGCTGACACAACAAAAATCCTCCTGGCTTCTAGTCAACCCTCCGCTACCAACATCGCACCTGACTGTGACCCAACTACAATCTACTATTGCATGGTCTATGCACACATGCATAACATTGCTGTTCCTGAGACTTTCAACACATCCATTAATGAACTCTTCAAATTAAACAACATGCCATAGTCCACCTTTCCGGGTTCACCATCTTCAACCATTCTCAACATCAAATAGAGTCCTGTCGTTGTTTCTGCACCTCCAACTTGCTACCATGCAGCTCCTCCACCACCAACTCCAAGTGACGTCACTCCACCCCCAACCAATTAGGTGCCTTCATTTTCTCCACACATCTCAGGAACTGACCAACCAGCATCCACCATGCCTCCAACTGATGTTGGCCAATCAGAGACCTCTCCCTCTATGTCACCTCCTCCTGTTAAGAAAGCCAAACCTACACCACCTTATGCTTCACGTATGGATACAATCCCATACAATGATCACCATTCTTACCACCACTGGTCTGGAATTACCTTCTATACTACTGCACGTCATGCTCAAGCCATGCTCTTACCCTATCTGCACCAGCAGATTGAGAACGGGACTGTGAAATTCACCTGTGCCTCCGATACCATCTGTAGCCCAGAACAACTTCTTGATCTTGACAAAGAAGCCTCAGTTGGTAGGCAAAAGAAAACTAGACTCAACCTCATTCCTGTGTCCCACTACAAGACTATCAAAAGAGGATAGGTATTTGACAACTTGGAAGTTGTGAAACATCGTCACAACTCCAAATAAACTCGCCTCTCCACCGATCACTCATCACACAGCAGCAATCCTTCCAAGCCTCCAACATCACCTTCCTCAGAGACGACATCAGTCAGTACAACTTTGAATCACCAGGATGCATTTCTCTAACAGAGTCAAGATCAAGCCTTCAAGTGGAATCATCGATGATACGTCCAAGCTAGCACTTGCATCTGCTGTTAGCAGCAGTCTGCAAGTCAAATTCACCGCGATTTTGTCACTGAAAGCTGCCTTCATTGTCGTCTGTATCGACGACACTGAGGCAGAGAAGCTTCTCACCACTGCTGCTACTACCACGCTACAAGACCGGGGATTCCAAGTCTGGACTTCCTCTGCCTTGAAGGCCAAGAGGACTGTGTTCCTCAGACGCCTGGACACCTCATCACCACTCAAGATACTAATGAAATCAAGACATCCATAGAAACGCAGAACCCTTGGGCAAAGGTGGACTTTATTAACAAAATACCCAATGCTTCATCCATGCTGAAAGGTCACCTTCAGTGACGTCACAATGGCAGATAAAGCTCTCACCGATGGACTGGCTATCCACTATTTCCATATCAACCCAGCCTTCATTGAAGCAGAGAAATTTAGACAAATCCCACAATGCTTTAACTGCTATTCATACCTCCACACAACTAAAGACTGCCCAACCAAGGATAAAAAGTTCTGTTCCACCTGCAGTAATGAAGGACATGACTACAGGTCCTGCCCAGACCAATACTTACGCGGCTATCACCAAACTCCAATCTGATACTACCAAAATACTCAAGGCCACACAAGCGGCTGCCGCCACCAACACTACACCACCACTGCATGCTGGCGAATCTACTAAAATTCTCTACTGTATCATGTACGCCCATGTACAGAATGTAGCTGCACCTGGGTCATTTAATACCACCATCAATGAACTACTCCAACTTAACAACCTGCCAAACTTTACATTCTCTGCATCGCCACCTTCATCTGAAATCATTCAAGCTACCACGTGTACAGTCAACATCTCTACTCCACCACCAACAACACCTCAAGCTCCCCCCTCCACCATAGAAACAGACCAACCAGAGACTGAGCCGGCGCCGACTCCTACCACTGAGAGACCACCAGCTCCTTCCACCACCACTGCCGTGCACCAATCAGAGACCGAGGACGTCACATTCGGGTGTGGACCCGCTCCACTCCACCAACACCTACCAGCTAAGAGAACTAAATTTTTAGCTGAAGCAATCAATATTCACGGATTCCTGGACAAACTTCAGGCCAGAGACACCCCTGCTACTGCTGCTGCTGCTGCTACTAATGCTGCTGCTGCTGCTGCTGCTACTGCTGTCAGCCCCTCAGACGATGATACTGAATCCTCATTCATTGATACACCTGGTATCTTCCTCTACACCACTGAACAATTTAGAGACACACTGTATGCACAAGAAGTCCACCATCGACTCAAGAATGGAACTGTTAAGTTCACATGCGACCCCAGGAACAGGTGCTCACTAGAACAAGAATTCCAATTCCTCTCACATCACATTACCGACTTCACAAACCAACTTGCAATTGATCAAATCTCCAAGAAGAAGTTCAGAACACTACAGAATGGTTCACCTGAACAATTCGCTGAATAGAAGCTTCCCATCGACCACTCACCGAGAAGCTGTCATCGGCATTATCAGTAACAGGTGGTCCATTATTCATCACACGTACAGGTACAGCACAGATGAACCATGCCATCCAAGGGCTCAGCACTAAAAGGGCACCATGGGAAAAACGACCTCGGGGACCTT
>WNWK01043342.1:0-15545 GCA_009830355.1 Cherax destructor
GGATGTTATATAAAAGATTTTAAAAAACCTTTTTTAAAAAGGGGAAATTGGGAATACACATAAATGGTGATAATGGAAAACAGGAAAAGGGGAATGATCTATAATTTCCAAAAGTAGAACACAAAGAGTAGTAGTAACAGAGTAAAGCCCGAGGGGCTAAGGAAAAGCTCCCACAGCACAGTCCTCGCCCCATCCTGTTTCTCATCCTCATACGGACATAGACAGGGATATAAGCCGTGCCGTGTTTTCCCCTTTTGCAGAAACCCAACTGTTGGCAGTGTCCACCGTTGAAGACATCAAGACTCCAAGCAGACATAAACCAAATCTTTAAATGGGCTGCAAAAACAATTGAAGTTCAAGAAGAGAAACTTACTCAGATATGGAAAACGGAAGAAATTAAAATCTATCGAGTAAAAACAAACCCAACCAAAATGATCGAAAACAAGTCAAAACCTGGGAGGATCTGGAGAGGATCCACCTTCAAGGACCATAACACCGTAACCGCATCGTAGAAAATGACAGGATGGATAATGAGAACCTTCAAAATCAAGGATAAAGCCCATGTTGACCCAGGTCGCTTGTTCATAAATTGACAATACAAACTTGGGTTTCTTTTATTGAGAAACGTTTCCCACAGTGACTTCATCAGTCCAACAAAGAAAGGTGGGAGAGGAGGAGTTTGAGGTAATCAGTCCCTGGCCTGGAGTCGATGTGTTCAGTCCATCAATCTTGTTAGAAGTGCAGCACAAGGCCGTAGAGGTGGCTTATATGCTGTAATCAGGTGAGGTGAAGCAGGAGGAGGCGGGGTTATAGTGGTACCATCCACTATGAAGTAGGTCTTCGTCCAAATGTTGGACAAGTGTTGAAGAATTCGTTTGTATCAAGATCCCAAGCTGACTCATGCTGACTCATCTGAGTCTTCAACTTCCATTTGACCCCTTGTCTCTGTGTCCCCTCTCTGGAACATCCTGTCTCTATCCACCTTGTCTATTCCACGCAGTATTTTGTATGTCGTTATCATGTCTCCTTAACCCTCCTGTCCTCCAGTGTTGTCAGGCCGATTTTCCTTAACCTTCTTCGTAGGACATTCCCATTAGCTCTGGAACTAACCTTGTCACAAACCTTTGCACTTTCTCTATCCTTGACGTGCTTGGACCAGATGTGGGTTCCAAACTGGTGCTGCATACTCTAGTATGGGCCTGACGTACACGGTGGACAGTGTCTTGAACGATTCCTTACTAATGTATCGGAACGCTATTCTCAGGTTTGCCAGGTGCCTATATGCTGCACCAGTTATCTGGTTGATGTGTGCTTCCGGAGATGTGCTTGGTGTCATACTCACCCAAGATCTTTCTCCTTGAGCGAGGTTTGCAGTCTTTGGCCACCTAGCCTATACTCTGTCTGCGGTCTTCTTTGCCCGTCCCTCGATCTTCAGATTTTGCATTTGATGGGTTAAATTGAGAAGCCAGTTGCTGGACCAGGTGTCCAGCCTGTCCAGGTCCTTTGAAGTCCTGCCTGATCCTCTTCTGATTTAATTCTCCTCATTAACTTCGCATCATCTGCGAACAGGGACACTTCGTGTCTATCCCTTCCGTCATGTCATTCATATAGTACCAAATTTGCACACGAAAATCACTCCCACTGAAACAAAAGACTCGGCAGGCGATGTAACATCCCCAATGAAGAGCAGGGTGCCACTAACACGTTGAGGGACAACACAATAAGTGTCAGGGGCCCAGATTGTTCAACTGTCTCCCAGCATACATCAGGGGGATTACCAACAAACCCCTGGCTGTCTTCAAGAGACTGGACAGGCACCAAAGTCGGTACCTGACCAGCCAGGCTGTGGTTCGTACGTTGGACTGCGTGCGGCCAGCATTAACAGCCTGTTGATCAGGCTCTGGTCCAACATGAGGCCTGGTCACGGACGGCCGCGGGGCGTTGACCCTGAATTCTCTCCAGGTAAACTCCAGGTAAACATATACCAAGAATAGCACTGGTCCTAGATTGACCCCTGTGGGACCCCACTGTCTCAGGCGCCCACTGGATACCTCCAGCACGTACCATGACCCGTTGTTGCCTCCCCTGTCAGGTATTCTCTGATCCATTGCAGTGCCCTTCCTGTTATACGCCTGATCCTCTTCAGCTTCTGCACTAATCTCTTGTGATGAACTATGTCGAAGGCCTTCTTGCAGTCAAGAAAAGGTCATAGAACTCCAGAAGGTTTGTGACACAGGATTTGCCTTCCATGAATCCGTGCTGGTTGTCGTTTATAATCTTGTTCCGTTCCCAGGTGCCCACCATTCTCTTCCTGATAATCTTCTCCATGACTTTGCACACTATACACGTCAGTGACACTGGTCTATAGTTTAGTGCCTCGGTTCTGTCTCTTTTCTTAAAATTGAATTACATTTGCTGTCTTCCATACCTCAGGTAGTTGCCAGTTTCAGGGATGTGTTGAAGATGTGGTTAGTGGCACACACATCATCACTGCTCCCTCTCTAAGGACCCACGGGAGATGTCCGGTCCCATCGCCTTTGAGGTATCAAGGTCACTGAGCAGCTTCTTACCTTCTCCTCAGGTGTGTGTATGTCATCCAACACTTGTTGGTATATTCCTTTGTTGGTGTCCCGCCTGTTCTGTCTCCCAGAGTCCTTCCTGTCTCCACTGTAAATACCTCCTTAAATCTCGTGTTGAGCTCCTACATACCTCCTGATCATTTCTTTTGAGTTCTCAACCTTCTTTCCTCAAATGATCACCTGGTCTTTTACTGTTGTCTTCCTTCTAATGTGGCTATACATCAGTTTCGGGTCAGACTTGACTTTCGATGCTATGCCGTTTTTGTACTCGTCGCTGGGCCTCTCCTTATCTGTGCATACTCGTTTCTGGCTCTTCGACTAATCTCTTTATTTTCCTGGGTCCTTTGCCTTCTGTACTTTTCTCCATTCTGTAGTGCACTTAGTCTTTGCCTCCCTACACCTTTGGTAAACCAGGGGCTCGTTCTGGTCTTCCCATTATTTCTGTTGCCCTGGGAACAAACATTTCTCTGCCTCCTTGCATTGTTGTTACGTATTCCATCATTTCGTTTACTGACTTTCCTACCATTTCTCTGTCGCACTGAACCTCCTGCAGGAAGTTCTTCATACAGTGTAGTCCCCTTTTATAGTTCGGCTTTTTCCATTCAACTCCTGTTACCTCTCCACTTGTAACTTACCTATGTACTCAAAGCTCAGAACCACGTGGTCACTGGCTCCCAGGGCCCTCATATGGGGATGTCCTCAATGTCTGAACTGCTCAGGTGAACAGCGAGGTCCAGTCTGCTGGTTCATCCCCTCCTCTCCTCTCTCTGGTAGTGTCCCTGACATGTTGATGCACGAGGTTTTCCAGTACCACATCCATCATCTTGATCTCTATGTTTCGGGACCCCCATGTGGCTCCATGTTTTCCCAATCGATCTCCCTGTGGTTGAAATCACCCATAACCAGTAACTTTGCTCTTCTCGAGTGTGCTATCCTTGCCACCTCAGCCAGTGTGTTCACCATTGCTCTGTTGATCTCTTCATATTCCTCTTTGGCCTCCTGCAGTTCTGTGGTGGGTTATACATCACTGCAATGACTACCTTATGTTCCCCAGACTGAATTGTACCTAAGTAATCCCTTTCACTAATCTAGTCCATGCCTTCCATTTCCTCAAATCTCCATCGGTTTCTTATGAGCCGTGCAACCCCTCCTTCCCCTCTGGTCCTTCTATCTTTCCTCAGGATCTGATATCCCAGTGGGAAGACTGCATCTGTTTTGTCCCAGTGAGTTTCATTTCTGTGACTGCTATGATGTCCGGGGACTTCTCAATGATTTTTTCATTCCACTCCTCATATTTATTCGTTATTCTATCCGCGTTCGTGTACCAAACCTTAACTTCTTTTCTAAAACTGTGGTCCTGGGAAAATATTGGGGTTGGGGGAACGGGAGCCCTGGAGGGGGCCAATGGGGGGTTGCTGTAGGGGTGGGGTTTGCGATGTGCTCATCTTTTTCATTTCCTCTCATTCCTCCTTTCGTCTTTGTACCCTCTCTTTCAGTATCATCCTTTCCTCTTGTGTTCTGTCTTGATCGAGGTACACTCTCCGGTACTCCGGTTTGTCCCTCAGTCGTGCTTTCTCCTGCAGGATCATGGTTCGAGCTGTTTTTTGCCTTGAAAATTACTTTTAGAGGCCATTTCTTCCCCTTTTGCAAACCACCCAATTCTCCGAAAATTTGTCACCTGGGTCTTGTCGCTTCACCTGTTGCTTTTGACACCTTCAATCGCTTTTTTCTCCTCCTGTTTTCTTTTATCATAGGTGTGTGTGTTTGCATGTTATTTGTGTACCATAGTGTGTGAATGTGTGTGCTCGTGTGTGTATGTATGCTCGTGTGTGTGTATGTATGCTCGTGTGTGTGTGTGACCCAACAATTAATATTTGCACCGATAACTCATTCAGTGTGACCGGGTGTGGACGTTCAATTGCTTATTACTTTTATAATTTGTTCATGATTGTAACATGTATAAACGTAAGTAAGTAAATTTACTTACATGATTCATTCCCTTTTGTAACTTGTGAGTTCATTACCCTTGTACCTTGTTCAGCTATCAAAACTTTGGGGCCCAGTCCCTGGACCCATTATGCCCCCTCTGTAATCTATAAATCCCTTTTGTAACTTGTCATGATTGTGACCAGATCTACCTGGAGTCATTACCTTGTAACTTGCTCAGTTATCAAAACTTTGGGGCCCAGTCCGGGACTCATTATTACCTCTGTAATCTTTTGACTATCGCCCACAGGATGGGTATGTGCATAAAAAAAGATATTTCAATTAAAGAGAAAATAAAAAAGGAATAAGAAAAGCAAAAAGGGATTATGGGCTAAGGTCGCAAGGATTCAAGACTAACCCAAAAGGGTTCTTTCAGGTATACAGAAGTAAGATTAGGGGACAAGATAGGCCCACTTAAGAGTAACTTCAGGGCAGATCACGGACAGTGATAAGGATATGTGTGAAATTTTCAATACTTACTTCCTCTCAGTTTTTACTCAGGAAGATACTAGCAGAATTCCAGAAATAATAAATTATGTAGAACTGGAAGATAACAGACTATGCTGATTGGGGTAACTAGTGACATGGTCCTCAGACAAATAGAGAAATTAAAACCTAACAAATCCCCAGGCCCTGATGAACTGTTTGCAAGAGTTTAAAGGAATGTAAAGAGGAACTTAGCAAACCTTTGGCAAATCTTTTCAATATATCACTACAAACTGGCATAGTGCCAGACAAGTGGAAAAGGGCAAATGTAATACCTATTTACAAGGCAGGTGACAGGTCCTTAGCTTGAACTATAGACCAATAAGCCTTACCTCCATAGTTGGTAAATTTATGGAATCAATAATTGCCGAGGCAATCCGTAGCCATCTTGAAAAGCATAGATTGATTAATAATCTCAACACGGTTTTACAAAGGGGCGTTATGTCTTACGAATTTACTAACTTTTTTTTACTAAGGTGTTTGAGGAAGTAGATCATGGTAATGAATATGATATTGTGTATATGGACTTCAGAAGCTTTCGATAAAGTTCCACATCAGAGGCTACTGAGGAAACTTAAGGCACACGGAATAGGAGGAGAAATTTTTCCTGGGTAGAGGCATGGTTGACAATAGGCGGCAGAGAGTTTGCATAAATGGAGAGAAATCAGAATGGGGGTGTCTCAGGGTGTTCCACAGGGGTCAGTTTTGGGCCCTGTTGTTTACAATTTACATAAACGACATAGATGAGGGAGTAAATAGTAGCATAAGTAAATTTGCTGATGACACCAAAATAGGCCGTCCAATTCATTCAAACGAGGACATTAGAGCACTCCAGGATGATTTGAATAGACTGATGCAGTGGTCGGAGAAGTGGCAGATGCAGTTTAATGTAAACAAATGCAAAGTTCTAAATGTTGGGCAGGACAATAACCATGCCACATATAAGCTGAATAAATAGATCTTATTACTTGTAATTGCGAGAAGGATTTAGGAGTTCTGGTTAGTAGTAATCTGAAGCCAGACAACAGTGCATAAGTGTTCGCAATAAAGCTAACAGAACCCTTTGGCTTCATATCAAGAAGTATAAATAACAGAAGTCCTCAGGTTGTTCTTCAACTCATATATCTTTGGTTAGGCCTCATTTAGATTATGCGCACAGTTCTGGTCACCGTATTACAGAATGGATATAAATGCACTGGAAAACGTACAGAGGAGGATGACAAAGGATCCCATGTATCAGAAATCTTCCCATGAGGATAGACTGAGGGCCCGAATCTGCACTTTTAGAAAGGCGTAGAATTAGGGGGATATGATTGAGGTGTACAAAGGGAAAACAAGAATCAAGGGATGTAAAGCGTGCTGAAAATATCCAACCAAGACAGGACTCGCAGCAATGGTTTCAAGTTGGAAAAGTTCGATTCAGGAAGGATATAGGAAAAGACTTTTGGTAATAGAGTTGTGGATGAGTGGAACAAACTCAGTACCGTCATAATGCTAAGACGTTGTGTAGTTTTAAAAATAGGTTGATAAATACATGAATGGGGTGATGGGTGTGAGCTTGTACTAGGTCAGATGCAGTGCTCCTTCCCTTGGAATGTAACCGACCTGTACAATTCCTTGTGGAAGTGACCGACCAGGTGGTCGGCTGGACAATTATATGAGTGGGTGCGGTTGGGGTGAATTGGTCCTGACTATTGTGCAAATAGGTCAGATGCAGTGCCCTTCCAAGTGAATGTAACCTGACCTGGCTGGGTCGGGGCATTGGCTTAAGCCATTGGAGATTTGGACCTGCCTCGCATGGGCCAGTAGGCCTGCTGCAGTGTTCCTTCTTTCTTATGTTCTTCTTATGTTCTTATATTGAGAGTGAGTTTTTTGGTCGTCATCCAGTTTGATATTCTATATAGCTCGCTGTTTACAGTGTCACTAAGTATAGCAGGGATTGGGTGGGAGAAGACGTAAGTGGTGTCACCTGCGAATAGCACTGGTTTAAGTCGCGATGCATTTGGGAGGTCACTGATGTAAATAAGAAAGAGTAGAGGACCTAGGACACTTCCCTGTGGCACTCCAACAACTACAGGCTGAGTATTGGAGGTCACGTCAATTGTGTATACGTACTGGTGTCTACCACTAAGATAAGATTTTAATTAATTGAGAGTGTCCTCTGACCCCGTAATGCTCTAGTTTTACGTGCAAGATATTGTGATCTACTGTGGTCTACATTTGAGTTCTCAAGTAATCCATCAAATAAACGAGGAAGGTGTCGGTTGAATGATAGATTAGATTTTGCCACCGAAGTGGCTAGTTTATTGTGCACCCCATATCTATCCTGTGGACGGTAGCGGAAGAGCATATGGATACACAAAAGGCCTAGGAACTAGGCCTCAAAAGGATTAACAGGTGTACATTTGGATTTATATCTACTTATCTACAGTTCACTTTATTCTGTTACAAGCAAATTTGGGAAAATTTTGGGGTTAGATGTCTGGTATCTTATTTTTAATTAATAAGATATCTTGACTTGTCACATAGGTTATTATACTATCTCTATATTCCTCAATAAGTGGACAATTAAGCACATAGTGTTCAAGACAGTGACCATATGCCTGATCACATAATTTACATTTAGTTTGATCATCATCTGTGGTATCCCAAACTGCCAGAAGTACTTGTAGCCAAGCCCAAGCCTAGCCACTAAACATCAGTCAGTCTGTTCACATTGCAAGTTGCTCATAAAGATACTTATCAACGTTCATGTTATCATAGTAGGTTATAGATCTACTCAGGCTTCTAACTGCATTCCTATAACAATCATTTTCATTATTTACTTTCGCCTAATATTATTCCTAATGCTAGACACAGATATACCAAAGTTATATTCTACATTCTGCTTCAGGGTACTCTTAAAGATAAGATCTACCTGGAGTCTACCTGGAGAATTCCAGGGGTCAACCCCCCGGGGCCCCGGGCCGTGACCAGGCCTCCTGTTGGACCAAGCCTGATCAACCAGGTTTTTCGCTGGCCGCACGCAGCCAACGTACGAACCACGCCCCGGTGGGGTACCGATTTGGGGCCCTTGAAGCAGCCGGGTTTGGGGCAACCCCTGATGTATGTGGGAGGCAGTTGAACAATTTGGGGCCCCCGACACTTTTGTGTTGCCCTCAACGTGCTAGTGGCCCCTGCTTTTTGGGGGGTGTTACATCGCCCCGGTTTGTTTCAGGGAGTGATTTTTTTGTGCAATTTTGGGGACTAAGCCCTGAGAATTTTCCATGTGTATATAATAATGTATCTCCCCGCCTGCGTTCTAAAAGAGTACAGGTTTAGGAATTAAGCGTTCCCAGTAGTTGAGGTGGTTTATAATGCGTGCGGTAAGGTTCTGCACATTTTCAAGGTCAGCAATTTCACCCCCTTGAAAGGGGGTTAGTTCAGTATTCTAGCCAGATAGAACAAGGATCTGTAAAGGTCAACATGGGGTTGGACCCTGGTTTTGAAGGTTCTCATTTCCATCCTGTCATTTTTCAGCAGATGCAATTGCTACTTTTTATGGTCCTTGAAGGTAATCCTCTGACATGATCCCCCAGGTCTTTTACATTACTTTTTCGCTTTTTTGGTGGTTAGAATTTTTTGACCCATAGTTTTAATTTTTTTCACGTTTTTCCCTATCGAAATTTAAATTTTCTCATTGAATTTTTATTGTTTTCTGCAGCCCATTTAAAGATTTGGTTTTTGTTCTTGGAGTCAGCCGTGTCTTCAACGGTGGACATTATCGTTTTGCTCTGGGAAGACACAGCACTGTGGCTTATACCCTGTCAATATCTGATAAGGAGGGGAATGGGTGGGGGAAAATACTGTTTGGGAACAGAGCTTTTCACAGTAGCTGCCTCAGATTTACCTGTTGACTACTCCCTTTTTTTTCATGTTAGGAAATTATAGACCATCTACCAACTTTTCCTGTTATTCCTTTATCACGCTTTTTGTGCTATTACACCATGGTCCCCTTGTCAAAGGTTTTTGAAAAATCTTTTAATATAACATCTCATTCTGTTTATTTTTAAAATCCAGGACTTTGTCTTTGGGGTGGTCCATAGTTGGGACAGAAGGAGGGCCTGTTTCTAAACCCAGGGTTTGTCCTGGGTTGTGTAATTGATGGGGTATCAAGATGGGTGGCGATCTTGCTTTTAAAAAAAACCCCTTTTAAAAGATTTTTATGATATGGGCGTTAGCGCAATTGGTCTGTAGTTCTTTTTTGTTTTTCCCCCCCTTTTTGGGGGGGGGGTATGTTTGTTGTTTTTGTGCTGGGGACGTCCCAGTGTCCATGTTTCCTCCCATAAGATGTTAAAATTTTTTTTTATGAACACGGGAGTTCCATGAGTCTGGGCCTGGAGGGGTGCATGGGCATGTCATTTTTCCCTTTTTAAAATTTTTTGGGCGTCGTTGTGATGTCAGAAAGGCAGGGTCTGTCAAATTCTGTGGCACCTCAAAAAAATTCATTTAGGTTTTTTGATTTTAAAACTTTAGTGGCCCCAAAAACTGAGCCACTGGGACAAGTAACTCACTCATTTCCTTTTGTCATCTTTTAGGACCCATCCCTTTTAAGTAGGGGAATACTGGTTTTTTCTCACTTTTTTTTTACATAGAAAAAAAATATTTTGGGTTTCTTTAAATTTCTTTTATGGCTTTTTTTCCCCCCCTGTCTTTTGTTTCCCAGATTTTTTTGATTTTTCCCCCGGGAAGGGTTTTCCCCCCAGGATAACCCAAGAAATCAGTGCTTTATCGAGGACGTCTGTCTTATTTCCATTGGGGTCCTTAATTTTTGCCCCCCGGAGGGGCCCACACCAGTCGATTAACAACCCGGGGTACCTATTTGTGGGTGAAAAGACAACAGGGGAAAAAAAAACCCCCTCGAAATTTTTCCCCCGCCGAGAATCAAACCCCGGGGCCCTTTCCTTGTATGAAGCGGGGCTTTTAACCCCCGGGGCCCCGGGGGGCCCAAAATATAAACCGTATCATGGGAGGACCCAAATTTTTGAGATCTTTGAAACCTGATTGTTAACTATAGGTTTTTGTTTTAATATTGGAAGAATTACCGACAATATGTTGTTTAAAGATATTTTTAACTATTTTTGACAGTACACCGCCTTCCCCAAATTTTGGGCATCACACTGAATATACTAACCTGGGTTTTGGGAGGGTTCCGGGGGGGGAAAGCCCCGCGGCCCGGGCTGTGACCAGGCCCCATGGTGGATCAGGGGCCCCCTCAACCAGGCTTTTTACTGTTGGCCCCACGCAAACTGACGTACGAACCGCAGCCCGGTTTTGGGGGGTTTCTGACTTTAGGGCCTTCCCCTGCTGTTTTTGACAGCCAGGGGCTATTGGAATCCCTCTTATGTATGTTGGGGGGCAGTTGAACAGTTTGGACCCCTGACACTTATTGTGTTGTTCTTATCGTGCTAGTGGCCCCCTGCTTTTTTTTTTAAAAATAAGATTTTCTTCGGATTTTTAACCCCGGGGGGTTTGGGACCCCGGATAAACCCCAAAAAAGTCAGTGGTTTTTTTGAGGACTGTCTGTTTATTTCCATTGGGGTCCTTAATCTTGTCCCCCCGGATGCGCCCACCCGTCGACTAACAAACCCCCCTACCTATTTGCTGCTAGGTGAACATGCAACAGGTGTAAGGGGAAAAAAGTCAAATGTTTCCCCCGCCGGGAATCGAACCCGGGGCCCCCGGGGGGAAGGGGGAAGCCCCAGGCCACCGGGCCACCCAAAAAGCCGAGTCTTTTTTTTTTATAGGGGGGTTTTCCCGCAAGTTTTTCCCCCGTCACCCCATAAATCAAAAAATCGGAACCAAATCCCCCCAAAGAAAAACAGGGGGGCCACTAACTGTTTCCGGTTCATCATTCCAATTTTTTTCCCTAAACAAAAATTAGCAAGGGTTGTATGTTGTGGATATTAGGGGATCTAAATAACTTACCACCTTTTTTAAAAAAAAACTTCTCTACCATCACCAATTATTGCAACACTCTTTTTAAAAAATCCATTAATCCTCCACCTTTTCCCCTCAAAAAAAATAGCGGGGGTTCCCCCCCTACTAAAAAGGGGGGGAGATCAAACAGACCTAAAAAACTATAGGGCCCAAAATCTAACTTCCCCCCCTCTCCAAAATCGTTTAAAAATTAATTCATAGACAAATCTATTCCCACCTCATCCCCCAAACATACTAAACCCCCCGTCAGTTTGGTTTCAGACCTAAAAAAAAACAAATGATGCAATCATACACATGCTAGAAATAATATACACCGCTTTTGGGGAAAAAAAAGAAACCCCCCTGGGAATTTTTTATTGATTTACGTAAACCCGATACAGTTGACCATGATCTGTTACATCTAAAATTATCACACTATGGTATAAGGGGCACTCCCTCAACTACCAAAAGTCATACCTTAGCGGCAGAAGCCAATATGTGTCCACAAAATGGAGCTAACTTTTCCACACAAACAATTACAGTTGGTGCCCCAAAAGGGAAGTGTTCTTGGCCCACTTCTTTTTCCCCATTACATAAACGCCCCCAACCAAATGCATCTCAACTACTAAAACCCATACTATTTCAGATGACACTACATACGTCTTCTCTCACCCATGCCCAGCCCCCTAGCCAACACTGTAAATGCTGAATTACAGAAATATCTACCTGGATGATGACTAAAACCTCAATATTGAAAAAATATTTCATTCAGTTTGGGAACAGGCTACAAATGTTCCACTTAGCAAAAAAGATAAACGGATTACTTGTCAAAAAACTCAAAAAGGGGAAAATTTTTGGGAACCACCTTGACAGTGGCCTCAAATTTAAGACCCATATACAAAAAATTTTCCCAAGAAAGTATCCAAGACCGTGGGGGAATACTATCCAAGATAAGGTACTATTTTTCCACAACCAGCTCCCCCTTTCCCCTTTTATCACTCACTCATTTCCCCCCTATCTCCCCCTATGGAATCTGTGCATGGGGCTCAACGACAATAAATCACCTCAAACCATTAATAACTCAAAAAAAGGCTGCAGTTCGAATGATAAAAAATTTCCCCTCTACAAAACATACCCCACCTATATTCAAAGTCTGAACTTACTCACCATACAAGACATCCATATTTTTTACAGTGCCTATTTACATACACAAAACACTAAACTCAAATATTAACCCACAACTCAAAATTCTCCTAACAAATTTTAAACAGGAAAATGAACATAACCCCAAGGCACAGATCACTCTTCCATTTTCCCCGGTACCTCACACTATGCAAAAACGCAATGCACTTTAAAAAGGCCCCAAAAAATTTGGAATTTATTACCTATGATTACCAAAAAACCCGGTCTGTACATCATTTAAAAACTCTGTTAAAAAATCACCTACTCACCCACCCATTGGCCACCCAGCTCTTCCCGGGGTGCGGGTGTGTTGTTCCGGGGCCCGACCTACCCGGGATCAACGATAACTTCATTTTCTGTAAACATGGCGACGGCGACAGACGCAGGATCAACACAGTCTGTATAGTTGGGGGCTGGGGCTTTGCAACCGGCTACTGCGGGTACAGTTCTGCCAAACATGGTTTGGAGACTGCAGGTTTTTATGGCGTGGCGCTCAACGGCGTTAATAGGGGTCTGTAAAACTCTTAACGGCTGGGGTGTACTGAAAGGACTGTCGACCACCATCAAACCCGAGTATATATACATTCTGGCCTACAAGTGGGCTGAAAGACGTGTCGATACTTACACTTGGATTAGGGGGTTGAATGTCCGTTTGAATCGGACTCGGTGGACATCAGTGAAGTATTTGGAGCTTACAGCATTGTGCATGCTGCCATGCAGGGGAAATGGAGCGAGGGGGCCGATGGTGGGGATTTTTTAGAAGACATACTCACTGAAAAAGACATTACGCAAGCCGATTCCCCCTTACGTCGTACTGCCGGAATTCCCGGACTCAGCTATCGTGACGTACATGGGGAAACGAAAGACCTGCAGGTTTTGTGGGGCGTACGAGCATGTGGCTGCTGACTGCATGTGGAGGACAGGACAACGGGGGGATACTGGACGCGAGACCTGGGAAATAAGGACGCACAAGGTTGTGCAGGATCCGGTGGGAAATAAGGAGGCCGGGGAAATAGATCATGGAGCGAGATCCAAGGGTCCCAAGGGGTCATACGTTGCCAAAGGCGTCCTACAGGAGGGCTGCTGGTGGTGAGATGCCCCCGGCCAAGGCAAAGGGTTCTCCTTTTTGGGGGAGGTATTACGGGGAAAAATTGGGTGACCCGTTGCCAGTACTTTTTGTGGAGGCATGTGCAAGTTTGGATGAGGCAGTGAGTGTGGTGGATGAGTTGGTGAGTAACAGTGTTGAGCAGCAGTCTTTAGTCCGGGGCATGTATTGGTTGAGGTGCACGGCAAAAGGGGGCCCAGAGGGGTGATAGTATGGAAGTGGTGCATGGATCGAGGAACGGTCGGGCACAGTGACTGATAGTGAAGATGTATTGACCCCAGCACAGAGGACAGGTAAAAAGGGCATTTGGGGGAGGTGGCAAGAAAGGACCTGGGAGTTTTTGCAAGATAGAGAAAAAATCAAGGGTGGGAGGCAGTTGAGTAAAACAGGAGGTAAGGGGGAAAGGGGGTCTCCCGCCTCCATCATGGCCCAAAGGGGAAACCCCCCACTTTTTTTCAAGTGTCTAACATTAAATTTTAAATGGTCTGGGGGAGGGGAAAATTAAAAAGGGGATGGGTAGAATGCACATTGAGGAGGTATGGGTGAATGTTTGTTTTTTTCAAGAACATAATTTTCGGTGCGGGAAATGGGGTTGCAATTGAAGGGGTATAAGGGTTGGGGTGGTTCATCGGGGGAAAATTTAAAAGGGGGGGGTGGGGGAGCATCGAGAATCTAGCCCTTTTAAATTATATGTTTGGGGAAAAGTGTGGGGGGGGGCGGATAGTGAGGGTAGAGGGGAGGGGGGGTGGAGTGGGGGATGTTTCATGGGTGTATACATGCCAGCAGAACATTCAAGGAAAAGGGGAAGGTGGGGAAATTTTTAAAGGGGTGTAAGGTATATGCTTTCAGGGGGTTACCTGGGGTGTCGGGGTAGTACCTGGGTCTACCTGGAGAGAATTCCGGGGGCAACGCCCCCCCCGGCCCGGTCTGTGACCAGGCCTCTTGTTGGACCAGAGCCTGATCAACCAGGCAGTTACTGCTGGCCCACGAGCCCAACGACGAACCACAGCCCGGTGATCAGGTACCGACTTGAGGTGCCTGCCCAGTGCCTGCTTGAAGACAGCCAGGGGCTTTTGGAAACCCCCTGATGTATGCTGGGAGGCAGTTGAAAAACTTGGGCCCCTCCCTTATTGTGTTGTCCCTCAACTTGTGGCACCCCTGCTCTTCTTTGGGGGGAATGTTACATCGCCTGCCGAGTCTTTTGCTTTCGGGGTGATTTTTGTGTGCAAGTTTGGTACAACCCCTAGAATTTTCCATGTGTATATAATAATGATTCTCCGCCTGCGTTCAGGGGTACAGGTTTAGGAACTTGCGCCCCGTAGTTGAGGTGGTTTATCGACTTATGCGTGCAAGGTTCTCTCACATTTTCGGTCAGAATTTTCCCCCTTGAAAGGTGCAGTTAGTGTGCAGCAATATTCCAGCCTAGATAGAACAAGCGATCTGAAAGTGTCAACATGGGCTTGGCATCCTGTTTTGAAGGTTCTCATTATCCATCCTGTCATTTTTTGAGCAGATGCAATTTCTACTTTTAGGTCCTTGAAGGTGAGATCCCCTGACATGATCCTCCCAGGTCTTTGACATTAGTTTTTTGCTCTTTTTGTGGTTGGAATTAGTTTTGTCTCCGATGAGATTTAATTTCTTCACGTTTTCCCTATCTGAGTAATTTAAATTTTCATCATTGAACTTCATATTGTTTTCTGCAGCCCATTTAAAGATTTGGTTTATGTCTGCTTGGATCTTGCAGTGTCTTCAACGGTGGACACTGTCATACAGTTTGGTGTCATCTGCAAAAGGGAAAAACACACTGTGGCTTATATCCCCTTTAATGTCTTATGAGGGTGAGGAATAGGATGGAGCAAGACGGGCCCTTTTGGAACAGAGCTTTTCACAGTAGCTGCCTCGATTTACTCTGTTGACTACTACTCTTTTTGTTCTACGTGTTAGGAAATTATAAATCCATCTACCAACTTTTCCTGTTTTCCTTTTTCATGCATTTTTGTGCTATTAAACCCTGGTCACACTTGTCAAAGGCTTTTTCAAAATCTGTGTTTTAACATCTGCATTCTGTTTATCTTCTAGAGCATCCAGGACCTTGTCGTAGTGGTCCAGTAGTTGGGACAGACAGGAGGGCCCTTCTAAAACCCCTGCTGTCCCGGGGGGTGCAATTGATGGGTATCAAGATATATGGACCAATATCCTAGCCCCCTTAAATGGGGAAAAAACAGACAGCACCACAGACCACTACCCCC
>WNWK01043343.1:0-15544 GCA_009830355.1 Cherax destructor
AAATATGTAAATAATTTATAAATATTCAAAATGCTTTAAAACGTTATTTTATTGCATTTTTGACTATTCAAGGCATTTTCAAGGATTTTCTGAAAAAATTTTTTGATAAAATATACCTATGAGTAAGCTCCTCAAAAAAAAATCATAAAATTTCGCTACTTTTTCCAAAATTTCAATTGCAGTAGAAATTTATTTAAAAGTTTGATAATCTAAGTATTTAGCTAAAAATGAGTTTTGTCAGAAAAACCTAAAACCGCTCTAAACTCGAATATCAATAAAATACCATTTAAGCACATTTTTCTGAGATTTTAATGTTTCATGTATTTTTTGAAAATAATATGAAATATTCTAAAATAATATTGATTTTTACGATTTTAATGGATTTTTAAAAATATGTAAATAATTTATAAATATTAAAAAATGCTTTAAAACGTTATTTTATTGCATTTTTGACGATTCAAGGCATTTTCAAGGATTTTCTGAAAAACTTTTTTATATAAATATACCTATGAGTAAGACTCTAAAAAAAAATCATAAAATTTCGCTTACTTTTCCCATAAATTTCAATTGCAGTAGAAATTTATTTAAAAGTTTGATAATCTAAGTATTTTAGCTAAAAATGAGTTTTGTCAGAAAAGCACTCAAACTGCTCTAAAACGTCGAAATATGCAATAAAATACCATTTTAGCACATTTTTCTGAGATTTTCATATTTCATGTATTTTTGAAAATAATATGAAATATTCTTATAATAATATTGATTTTTATAGATTTTTAATGGGATTTTTAAAAATATGTAAATAATTTATAAATATTCAAAATGTTATAAACGTTATTTGATTGCATTTTTGACTATTCAAGAGCATTTTCTTTAGGATTTTTGAAAAATATTTTTTATAAAATATATCTATGAGTAAGCTCCTCAAATATGATCATAAATTTCGCTTACTTTTCCCAAAAATTTCAATTGCAGTAGAAATTCTAGTTAAAAGTTTGATAATCAAGTAGTTTAGCTAAAAATGAGTTTGTCAGAAAAACCTAAAACCGCTCTAAACCTCGAAATATTCAATAAAATACCATTTAAGCACATTTTTCTGAGATTTTAATGTTTAATGTATCTTTTGAAAATAATATGAAATATTCTAAATAATATTGATTTTTATGATTTTAATGGGATTTTTTAAAAATATGTAAATAATTTATAAATATTAAAAATCTTATAAAACGTTATTTTATTCCATTTTTGAGATTCAAGGCATTTTCAAGGTTTTCTGAAAAACTTTTTTAGATTAAATATACCTATGAGTAAGCTCCAAAAAAAATAATAAATTTTCGCTTATTTTCCCTCAATTTCAATTGCAGTAGAAATTTATTTAAAAGTTTGATAATCTAAGTATTTTAGCTAAAAATGAGTTTTGTCAGAAAAGCACTCAAACCGCTCTAAAATGTCTAAATATGCAATAAAATACCGTTTTAGCACATTTTCTGAGATTTCAATTTCATGTATTTTAAAAATAATATGAAATATTCTATAATAATAATATTGATTTTTATTGATTTTAATGGATTTTTAAAAAATATGTAAATAATTTATAAATATTCAAAATTCTATAAAACGTTATTTTTCATTTTTGACGATTGAAGGCATTTTCAAGGATTTTAAAAAAAAACTATTTTTTGAAAAATATACCTATGAGTAAGCCTCCTCAAAAAAAAAAAAAAAAAAAATTTGCTTACTTTTCCCATAAATTTCAATTGAAGTAATAATTTTTTTAATTTATGTAAATAATTTATAAATATTCAAAAATGCTATAAAACGTTATTTTATTGCCTTTTTTAATGATTCAAGGTATTTTCAAGGATTTTCTGAAAAACATTTTTTTAGATTAAATATACCTATAAGTAAGCATCCTAAAAAAAAAAATAATAAATTTTCGCTTACTTTTCCCTTAAATTTCAATTACAGTAGAAATTCTATTTAAAAGTTTGATAATCAAAGTATTTTAGCTAAAAAATGAGTTTTGTCAGAAAAGCACTCATACCGCTCTAAAACGTCGAAATATGCAATAAAATACGGTTTTAGCACATTTTTCTGAGATTTTCATATTTCATGTTTTTTTTTTTTTAAATAATATGATATATTCTATAATATTATTGATTTTTATAGATTTTCAATGGGATTTTTTAAAAATATGTAAATAATTTATAAATATTAAAAAATGCTTTAAAACGTTATTTTATTGCATTTTTGATAATTTAAGGCATTTTCAAGGATTTTCTATAAAAACTTTTTGATAAAATATACCTATGAGTAGCCTCCTCAAAAAAATCATTAAATTTCGCAATTTTCCCATAAATTTCAATTGCAGTGAAATTCTATTTAAAAGTTTGATAATCAAAGTATTTTAGCTAAAAAATATGTTTTGTCAGAAAAGCACTAAACCGCTCTAAAACGTCGTAATATGCAATAAAATACCATTTAAGCACATTTTTCTGAGATTTTAATGTTTCATGTATATTTGAAAAATAATATGAAATATTCTATATTATCATTGATTTTTATAGATTTTTAATGGGATTTTTTAAAAATATGTATATAATTTATAAATATTCAAAAATGCTCTAAAACGTTATTTTATTGCATTTTTTGACAATTTAAGGCATTTTCAAGGATTTTTCTGAAAAATATATTTTTTTTTTATAAAATATACCTATAGGTTGGTAGACAGCAACCACCCAGGGAGGTACTACCGTCCTGCCAGGTGACTGTGAAACAGAAACCTGAAACTGTTTTACATGATGGTAGGATTGCTGGTGTCTTTTTTCTGTCTCATAAACACGCTGGATAACAGGTATATCTAGCTACTTCTACTTACACTTTAGGTCACACTACACTGGCATACACATGCATATATATACATACACACATCTAGGTTTTTCTTCTTTTTCTTAATAGCTCTTGTTCTTTTTATTTTCTCTATTGTCCATGGGGAAGTGGAAAAGAATCTTTCCTCCGTAAGCCATGCGTGTCGTATGAGGCGACTAAGATGCCGGGAGCAATGGGCTAGTAACCCCTTCTCCTGTACAAATCTACTAAAAACGAGAAGAAGAAAAACTTTATAAAATTGGGGTGTCTGAATGTGCGTGGATGTAGTGCGGATGATAAGAAAGAGATGATTGCCGATGTTATGAATGAAAAGAAGTTGGATGTCCTGGCCCTAAGCGAAACAAAGCTGAAGGGGTAGGCGAGTTTCAGTGGGGAGAAATAAATAGGATTAAGTCAGGAGTATCTGAGAGAGTTAGAGCTAAGGAAGGGGTAGCAATAATGTTGAAGGATCAGTTATGGAAGGAAAAGAGGGAATATAAATGTGTAAATTCAAGGATTATGTGGATTAAAATAAGGGTCGGATGCGAAAAGTGGGTCATAATAAGCGTGTATGCACCTGGAGAAGAGAGGAGTGTAGAGGAGAGAGAGATTTTGGGAGATGTTAAGCGAATGTATAGGAACTTTTGAACCAAATGAGAGAGTAATTGTGGTAGGGGACCTAAATGCTAAAGTGGGAGAAACATGCAGAGAGGGTGTAGTAGGTAAGTTTGGGGTGCCAGGTGTAAATGATAATGGGAGCCCTTTGATTGAACTTTGTATAGAAAGGGTTTAGTTATAGGTAATACATATTTTAAGAAGAGGATAAATAAGTATACAAGATATGATGTAGGGCGTAATGACAGTAGTTTGTTGGACTATGTATTGGTAGATAAAAGACTGTTGAGTAGACTTCAGGATGTACATGTTTATAGGGGGGCTACAGATATATCAGATCACTTTTTAGTTATAGCTACAGTGGGAGTAAAAGGTAGATGGGATACAAGGAAAATAGAATCAGTAAGTAAAAGAGAGGTGAAGGTTTATAAACTAAAAGAGGAGGCAGTTAGGGTAAGATATAAACAACTATTGGAGGATAGATGGGTTAGTGAGAGTGTAGGCAATGGGGTCGAAAATGTATGGGGTAGATTTAAAAATGTAGTGTTAGAGTGTTCAGCAGAAGTTTGTGGTTACAGGCGAGTGGGTGCAGGAGGGAAGAGGAGCGATTGGTGGAATGATGATGTAAAGAGAGTAGTAAGGGAGAAAAAGTTAGCATATGAGAGGTTTTTACAAAGTAGAAGTGATGCAAGGAGGGAAGAGTATATGGAGAGAAAAAGAGAGGTTAAAAGAGTGGTGAAGCAATGTAAAAGAGAGCAGATGAGAGAGTGGGTGAGATGTTATCAGCAAATTTTGTTGAAAATAAGAAAAAGTTTTGGAATGAGATTAATAAGTTGAGGAAGCCTAGAGAACAAATGGATTTGACAGTTAAAAATAGGAGAGGAGAGTTATTAAATGGAGAGTTAGAGGTATCGGGAAGATGGAGAGAATATTTTGAGGATTTGTTAAATGTTGATGAAGACAGGGAAGCTGTGATTTCGTGTGTAGGGCAAGGAGGAATAACATCTTGTAGGAGTGTGGAAGAGCCAGTTGTGGGTGTAGGGGAAGTTCGTGAGGCAGTGGGTAGAATGAAAGGGGTAAGGCAGCTGGGATTGATGGGATAAAGATAGAAATGTTAAAAGCAGGTGGGGATATAATTTTGGAGTGGTTGGTGCTATTATTTAATAAATGTATGGAAGAGGGTAAGGTACCTAGGGATTGGCAGAGAGCATGTATTGTTCCTTTGTATAAAGGCAAAGGGGACAAAAGAGAGTGCAAAAATTATAGGGAATAAGTCTGTTGAGTGTACCTGGTAAAGTGTATGGTAGAGTTATTATTGAAAGAATTAAGAGTAAAACAGAAAGCAGGATAGCAGATGAACAAGGGGCTTTAGGAAAGGTAGGGGTGTGTAGACCAAGTGTTTACAGTGAAACATATAGGTGAACAGTATTTGGATAAGGGTAAAGATGTTTTTGTGGCATTTATGGATTTGGAAAAGGCGTATGATAGGGTAGATAGGGAGGCAATGTGGCATATGTTGCAGGTGTATGGAATAGGAGGAAGGTTACTGAAAGCAGTGAAGAGTTTTTATGAGGATAGTGAGGCTCAGGTTAGAGTGTGTAGGAGGAAGGGACTATTTCCCAGTAAAAGTGGGCCTTAGACAAGGATGTGTGATGTCACCGTGGTTGTTCAATATATTTATAGATGGTGTTGTAAGAGAAGTGAATGCGAGGGTCTTGGCAAGAGGTGTTTGGCTAAAAGATAAAGAAGCAAATACAAAGTGGGAGTTGTCACAGTTGCTTTTTGCTGATGACACTGTGCTTTTGGGAGATTCTGAAGAGAAGCTGCAGAGGTTGGTGGATGAATTTGGTAGGGTGTGTAAAAGAAGAAAATTGAAAGTGAATATAGGAAAGAGTAAGGTGATGAGGATAACAAAAAGAATAGGTGACGAAAGATTGGATATCAGATTGGAGGAGAGAGTATGGAGGAGGTGAATGTATTCAGATATTTGGGAGTGGATATGTCGGCGGATGGGTCTATGAAGAATGAGGTGAATCATAGAATTGATGAGGGAAAAGGGTGAGTGGAGCACTTCGAGTCTGTGGAGACAAAGAACCTTGTCCATGGAAGTAAAGAGGGAATGTATGAGAGTATAGTTATACCAACGCTCTTATATGGGTGTGAAGCATGGGTGATGAATGTTGCAACGAGGAGAAGGCTGGAGGCAGTGGAGATGTCATGTCTGAGGTCAATGTGTGGTGTGAATATAATGCAGAGAATTCGGAGTTTGAAAATTAGGAGGAGGTGCGGGATTACCAAAACGATTGTTCAGAGAGCTGAGGAGGGGTTGTTGAGGTGGTTTGGACATGTAGAGAGAATGGAACGAGACAGAGTGACTTCGAAATGTATAAATCTGTAGTGGAGGAAGGCGGGGTAGGGGTCGGCCTAGGAAAGGTTGGAGGGAGGGGTAAAGGAAGTTTTGTGTGCGAGGGGCTTGGACTTCCAGCAAGCATGTGTGAGCGTATTTGATAGGAGTGAATGGAGGCATATGGTTTTAATACTTGACGTGCTGTTGGAATGTGAGCAAAGTAACATTTATGAAGGATTCAGGAAACCGGAAGGCCGGACTTGAGTTCTGGAGATGGGAAGTACAGTGCCGGCACTCTGAAGGAGGGGTGTTAATGTTGCAGTTTTATAACTGTAGTGTAAAGCACCCTTCTGGCAAGACAGTGATGGAGTGAATGATGATGAAAGTTTTTCTTTTTCGGGCCACCCTGCCTTGGTGGGAATCGGCCGATGTGTTAATAAAAAAAAAAAATAAATACCTATGAGTAAGCCTCCTCAAAAAAAAATCATAAAATTTTGCTTACTTTTCCCATAAATTTCAATCGCAATAGAAATTCTATTGAAAAGTTTGATAATCTAAGTATTTGAGCTAAAAAATGAGTTTTGTCAGAAAAGCACTCAAACCACTCTAAAACGTCGAAATATGCAATAAAATACCATTTTAGCACATTTTTCTGAGATTTTCATGTTTCATGTATTTTTTTAAAAATAATATTTAATATTCTAAAATAATATTGATTTTTATAGATTTTTATTGGGATTTTTTAAAAATATGTAAATAATTTATAAATATTCAAAAATGCTTTAAAACCTTATTTTATTGCATTTTTTGACGATTCAAGGCATTTTCAAGGATTTTTTGAAAAACTATTTTTTTTATAAAATATACCTATGAAAAAAAATCATAAAATTTCGCTTACTTTTCCCAAAAATTTCAATTGCAGTAGAAATTCTAGGTAAAAGTTTGATAATATAAGTATTTTAGCTAAAAAATGAGTTTTGTCAGAAAAACACTCAAACCGCTCTAAAACGTCGAAATATGCAATAAAATACCATTTTAGCACATTTTTCTGAGATTTTCATATTTCATTTATTTTTGAAAATAATATGAAATATTATATAATATTATTGATTTTTATAGATTTTTAATGGGATTTTTTAAAAATATGTAAATAATTCATAAATATTAAAAAATCCTTTAAAACGTTATTTTATTGCATTTTTTGACAATTTAAGGCATTTTCAAGGATTTTATGAAAAAACTATTTTTTGTTGATAAAATATACCTATGAGTAAGCCTCCTAAAAAAATCATAAAATTTCGCTTACTTTTCCCATAAATATCAATTGCAGTAGAAATTCTATTTAAAAGTTTGATAATCAAAGTATTTTAGCTAAAAAAGGAGTTTTGTCAGAAAAGCACTCATACCGCTCTAAAACGTCGAAATATGCAATAAAATACCGTTTTAGCACATTTTTCTGAGATTTTCATATTTCATGTATTTTTAAAAAATAATATGAAATATTCCATAATAATATTGATTGATAATCTAAGTATTTTAGCTAAAAAATGAGTTTTGTCATAAAAACGCTAAAACCGCTCTAAAACGTCGAAATATTTAAGCACATTTTTCTGAGATGTTAATGTTTCATGTATCTTTTGAAAAATAATATGAAATATTCTAAAATAATATAGATTTTTAATGGGATTTTTTAAAAATATGTAAATAATTTATAAATATTCAAAAATTCTATAAAACGTTATTTTATTCCATTTTTTCATGATTCAAGGCATTTTCAAGGATTTTCTGAAAAACTTTTTTTAGATTAAATATACCTATGAGTAAGCTTCCTAAAAAAATAATAAATTTTCGCTTACTTTTCCCTTCAATTTCAATTGCAGTAAAAATTATATTTAAAAGTTTGATAATCAAAGTATTTTAGCTAAAACGTCGAAATATGCAATAAAATACCATTTTAGCACATTTTTCTGAGATTTTCATGTTTCATGTATTTTTTGAAAATATTATGAAATATTCTGTAATAATATTGATTTTTATAGATTTTTAATGGGATTTTTTAAAAATATGTAAATAATTTATAAATATTCAAAAATGCTTTAAAACGTCGTTTTTATGCATTTTTTGACTATTCAATTCATTTTCAAGGATTTTCTGAAAAACTATTTTTTTTAAATATACCTATGAGTAAGCCTCCTCAAAAAAAAAAAATCATAAAATTTCGCTTACTTCTCCCATAAATTTCAATTGCAGTAGAAATTCTATTTGAAAGTTTGATAATCTAAGTATTTTAGCTAAAAAAGGAGTTTTGTCAGAAAAACACTCAAACCGCTCTCAAACGTCGAAATATGCAATAAAATACCATTTAAGCACATTTTTCTGAGATTTTAATGTTTCATATATTTTTGAAAATAATATGAAATATTCTATAATATTATTGATTTTTATAGATTTTTAATGGGATTTTTTAAAAATATGTAAATAATTTATAATTATTAAAAAATGCTTTAAAACGTTATTTTATTGCATTTTTTTGACGATTCAAGGCTTTTTCAAGGATTTTCTGAAAAACTATTTTTTTTTGATAAAATAGACCTATGAGTAAGACTCTAAAAAAAAAAAAAATCATAAAATTTCGCTTACTTTTCCCATAAATTTCAATTGCAGTAGAAATTCTATTTAAAAGTTTGATAATCTAAGTATTTTACCTAAAAAATGAGTTTTGTCAGAAAAGCACTCAAACTGCTCTAAAACGTCGAAATATGCAATAAAATACCATTTTAGCACATTTTTCTGAGATTTTCATATTTCATGTATTTTTTGAATAATAATATGAAATATTCTATAATAATATTGATTTTTATAGATTTTTAATGGGATTTTTTAAAAATATGTAAATAATTTATAAATATTAAAAAATGCTTTAAAACGTTGTTTGATTGCATTTTTTGACTATTCAAGGCATTTTCTAGGATTTTCTGAAAAACTATTTTTTTTTAAATATACCTAAGAGTAAGCCTCCTCAAAAAAAATCATAAAATTTCGCTTACTTTTCCCATAAATTTCAATTGCAGTAGAAATTCTATTTAAAGTTTGATAATCTAAGTATTTTAGCTAAAAAATGAGTTTTGTCAGAAAAGCACCTAAACCGTCTAAAACGTCGAAATATGCAATAAAATACCATTTTAGCACAATTTTCTGAGATTTTCATGTTTCATGTATTTTTTGAAAAATAATATGAAATATTCTATAATAATATTGATTTTTATAGATTTTTAATGGGATTTTTAAAAAAATATGTAAATAATATATAAATATTAAAAAATACTATAAAACATTATTTTATTGCATTTTTTGACGATTCAAACCATTTTCAAGGATTTTCTTAAAAAAAAATTTTTAGATTAAATATACCTATGAGTAAGCTTCCTAAAAAAAAAATAATAAATTTTCTTACTTTTCCCATAAATTTCAATTGCGTAGAAATTCTATTTAAAAGTTTGATAATCTAAGTATTTTAGCTAAAAATGAGTTTTGTAGAAAAGCACTCAAACCGCTCTAAAACGTCGAAATATTCAATAAAATACCATTTAGCACATTTTCTAGATTTTCATGTTTCATGTATTTTTGAAAATAATATGAAATATTCTATAATAATTTGATTTTTAAGATTTTAATGGGATTTTTAAAAATATGTAAATAATTTATAAATATTCAAAAATGCTTTAAAACTTTTTTATTGCATTTTTGACATTCAAGCATTTTCAAGGATTTTCTGAAAAACTATTTTTTGATAAAATATACCTATGAGTAAACCTCCTCAAAAAAAATAAAATTTCGCTTACTTTTCCATAAATTTCAATTGCAGTAGAAATTCTATTTAAAAGTTTGATAATCTAAGTATTTAGCTAAAAATGAGTTTTGTCAGAAAAACACTCAAACCGCTCTAAACGTCGAAATATGCAATAAAATACCATTTAAACACATTTTTCTGAATTTTAATGTTTCAATATTTTTGAAAATAATATGAAATATTCTATAATATTATTGATTTTTATAGATTTTAATGGGATTTTTTAAAAATATGTAAATAATTTATAATTATTAAAAATCTTTAAAACGTTATTTTATTGCATTTTTGACGATTCAAGGCTTTTCAAGGATTTTCTGAAAAACTTTTTTTTATAAAATAACCTATGAGTAAGACTCTAAAAAAAAAAATATAAATTTCGCTTACTTTTCCCATAAATTTCAATTGCAGTAGAAATTCTATTTAAAAGTTTGATAATCTAAGTATTTTACC
This sequence comes from Cherax destructor, assembly GCA_009830355.1. Classification (NCBI taxonomy): domain Eukaryota; kingdom Metazoa; phylum Arthropoda; class Malacostraca; order Decapoda; family Parastacidae; genus Cherax; species Cherax destructor. Next base: position 10,128 of record WNWK01043343.1, read on the forward strand.
TAAAAATGAGTTTTGTCAGAAAGCACTCAAACTGCTCTAAAACGTCGAAATATGCAATAAAATACCGTTTTAGCACATTTTCTGAGATTTTCATATTTCATGTATTTTAAAAAAATAATATGAAATATTCTATAATAATAATATTGATTTTTATTGATTTTTAATGGGATTTTTAAAAAATATGTAAATAATTTATAAATATTCAAAAATTCTATAAAACGTTATTTTATTCCATTTTTTGACGATTGAAGGCATTTTCAAGGATTTTAAAAACTATGTTTTGACAAAATATACCTATGAGTAAGCCTCCTCAAAAAAAAAAAATTCGCTTACTTTTCCCATAAATTTCAATTGAAGTAATATTTTTTTTAATTTATGTAAATAATTTATAAATATTCAAAAATGCTTTAAAACGTTATTTTATTGCCTTTTTTAATGATTCAAGGTATTTTCAAGGATTTTCTGAAAAACGTTTTTTTTAGATTAAATATACCTATAAGTAAGCATCCTAAAAAAAAAATAATTAAATTTTGCTTACTTTTCCCTTAAATTTCAATTACAGTAGAAATTCTATTTAAAAGTTTGATAATCAAAGTATTTTAGCAAAAAAATGAGTTTTGTCAGAAAAGCACTCATACCGCTCTAAAACGTCGAAATATGCAATAAAATACCGTTTTAGCACATTTTTCTGAGATTTTCATGTTTCATGTATTTTTGAAAAATAATATGAAATATTCTATAATATAATTGATTTTTATAGATTTTTAATGGGATTTTTTAAATATATGTAAATAATTTATAAATATTCAAAAATTCTACAAAACGTTATTTTATTGCATTTTTTGATGATTCAAGGCATTTTCAAGGATTTTCAGAAAAAATTTTTTTAGATTAAATATACCTATGAGTAAGATTCCTAAAAAAAAAAATAATAAATTTTCGCTTACTTTTCCCTTCAATTTCAATTGCAGTAGAAATTCTATTTAAAAGTTTGATAATCTAAGTATTTTAGCTAAAAAATGAGTTTTGTCAGAAAAGCACCTAAACCGCTCTAAAACGTCGAAATATGCAATAAAATACCATTTTAGCACAATTTTCTGAGATTTTCATGTTTCATGTATTTTTTGAAAAATAATATGAAATATTTTATAATAATATTGATTTTTATAGATTTTTAATGGGATTTTTAAAAAATAGGTAAATAATATATAAATATTAAAAAATACTATAAAACATTATTTTATTGCATTTTTTGACAATTCAAGGCATTTTCAAGGATTTTCTTAAAAAAAATTTTTAGATTAAATATACCTATGAGTAAGCTTCCTAAAAAAAAAAATATTAAATTTTCGCTTACTTTTCCCTTAAATTTAAATTGCTGTAGAAATTATATTTAAAAGTTTGATAATCTAAATATTTTAACTTAAAAATGAGTTTTGTCAGAAAAGCACTCAAACCGCTCTAAAACGTCGAAATATGCAATAAAATACCATTTTAGCACATTTTTCTGAGATTTTCATGTTTCATGTATTTTTTGAAAAATAATATGAAATATTCTATAATAATATTGATTTTTATAGATTTTTAATGGGATTTTTTAAAAATATGTAAATAATTTATAAATATTCAAAAATGCTTAAAACGTTATTTTATTGCATTTTTGATGATTCAAGGCATTTTCAAGGATTTCAGAAAACTTTTTTTAGATAAAATATACCTATGAGTAAGCCTCGTAAAAAATATAAATTTCGCTTACTTTTCCCATAAATTTCAATTGCAGTAGAAATTCTATTTAAAAGTTTGATAATCTAAGTATTTTAGCTAAAAAATGAGTTTTGTCAGAAAAGCACTCAAACCGCTCTAAAACGTCGAAATATGCAATAAAATACCATTTAAGTACATTTTTCTGAAATTTTAATGTTTCATGTATTTTTTGAAAAATAAAATGAAATATTCTAAAATAATATTGATTTATATGGGAATTTTTAAAAAAAATGTAAATAATTTATATATATTCAAAAATGCTATAAAACGTTATTTTATTGCTTTTTTTGACGATTCAAGGCATTTTCAGGGATTTTCTGAAAAACTATTTTTTTAGATAAAATATACCTATGAGTAAGACTCCTCAAAAAAATCATAAAATTTCGCTTACTTTTCCCATAAATTTCAATTGCAGTAGAAATTCTATTTAAAAGTTTGATAATTTAAGTATTTTAGCTAAAAATTTAGTTTTGTCATGAAAGCACTCAAACAGCTCTAAAACGTCGAAATATGCAATAAAATACCATTTTAGCACATTTTTCTGAAATTTTAATGTTTCATGTATTTTTTGAAAAGTAATATGAAATATTCTAAAATAATATTGATTTTTATAGATTTTTATGGGATTTTTTAAAAATATGTAAATAATATATATATATTCAAAAATTGTAAAAACGTTATTTTATTGCATTTTTTGACGATTCAAGGCATTTCAAGAATTTTCTGAGAAATTTTTTTTTTAGATAAAATATACCTATGAGTAAGCCTCCTAAAAAAAATCATAAAATTTCGTTTACTTTTCCCATAAATTTCAATTGCAGTAGAAATTCTATTTAAAAGTTTGATAATCAAAGTATTTTTGCTAAAAAATAAGTTTTGTCTGAAAAGCACTCAAACCGCTCTAAAACGTCGAAATATGCAATAAAATACCATTTTAGCACGTTTTTCTGAGATTTTCATGTTTCATGTATTTTTTGGAAAATAATATGAAATATTCTATAATATTATTGATTTTTATAGATTTTTAATGGGATTTTTTAAAAATATGTAAATAATTTAGAAATATTCAAAAATGTTTTAAAACGTTATTTTATTACATTTTTTGATGATTCAAGGCATTTTCAAGGAATTTCAGAAAAACTATTTTATAAATATTTTCAAAATAAATACCATTTTAGCACATTTTCAAGATTTTAATGTTTCATGCATTTTGAAAAATAATATAAATATTCTAAAATAATATTGATTTTTATAAGGATTTTTAAAAATATGTAAATAATTTATAATATTCAAAAATGCTTAAAACGTTATTTTATTTCATTTTTGATGATTCAAGGCATTTTCAAGGATTTTCTGAAAACTTTTTTTAGATTAAATATACCTATGAGTAAGCTTCCTAAAAAAATAATAAATTTTCGCTTACTTTTCCCTTCAATTTCAATTGCAGTAGAAATTCTATTTAAAAGTTTGATAATCTAAGTATTTTAGCTAAAAAATGAGTTTTGTCAGAAAAGCACTCAAACCGCTCTAAAACGTCGAAATATGCAATAAAATACCATTTTAGCACATTTTTCTGAGATTTTCATGTTTCATGTATTTTTGAAAAATAATATGAAATATTCTATAATAATATTGATTTTTATAGATTTTTAATGGGATTTTTTAAAAATATGTAAATAATTTATAAATATTAAAAATCTTTAAAACTTATTTTATTGCATTTTTGACGATTCAAGCATTTTCAAGATTTTCTTAAAAATAATTTTAGATTAAATATACCTATGAGTAAGCTTCCTAAAAAAAAAATAAAAATTTCGCTTACTTCTCCCATAAATTTAAATTGCTGTAGAAATTTATTTAAAAGTTTGATAATCTAAATATTTTAGCTAAAAATGAGTTTTGTCAGAAAAGCACTCAAACGCTCTAAAACGTCGAAATATGCAATAAAATACCATTTAGCACATTTTTCTGAGATTTTCATGTTTCATGTATTTTTTAAAATAATATAAATATTCTATAATAATATTGATTTTTATAGATTTTAATGGGATTTTTTAAAAATATGTAAATAATTTATAAATATTCAAAATGCTTTAAAACGTTATTTTATTGCATTTTTTGATTCAAATTTTCAAAGGATTTTCTATAAAAACTATTTTTTTATAAAATATACCTATAGTAAGCCTCTCAAAAAAAATCATAAAATTTCCTTACTTTTCCATAAATTTCAATTGCAGTAGAAATTCTATTTAAAAGTTTGATAATCTAAGTATTTTAGCTAAAAATAGTTTTGTCAGAAAGCACTCAAACGCTCTAAAACGTCGAAATATGCAATAAAATACCATTTTAGCACATTTTTCTGAGATTTATATGTTCATGTATTTTTGAAAATAATATGAAATATTCTAAATAATATTGATTTTATAGATTTTTAATGGATTTTTAAAAATATGTAAATAATTTATAAATATTCAAAAATGCTTTAAAACGTTTTTATTGCATTTTTGACGATTCAAGGCATTTTCAAGGATTTTCTGAAAAACTATTTTTTTTAAATATACCTATGAGTGTCTAAAAATCATAAAATTTCGCTTACTTTTCCCAAAATTTCAATTGCAGTAGAAATTCTATTTAAAGTTTGATAATCTAAGTATTTAGCTAAAAAGAGTTTTGTCAGAAAACACCAAACCGCTCTACCTCAAACCGCTCTAAAATGTCGAAATATGCATTTTTCTGAGATTTTAATGTTTCATGTAAATTTGAAAAATAATATGAAATAGTCTATTATAATATTGATTTTTATAGATTTTTAATAGGATTATTTAAAAATATGTAAATAATTTATAAATATTCAAAAATGCTTTAAAACGTTATGTTATTGCCTTTTTTGACAATTTAAGGCATTTTCAAGGATTTTTCTGAAAAATCTATTTTTTTTTTATAAAATATACCTATGAGTGAGCCTCCTCAAAAAAAAATTATAAAATTTCGCTTACTTTTCCCATAAATTTCAATCGCAGTAGAAATTCTATTTACAAGTTTGATAATCTAAGTATTTTAGCTAAAAAATGAGTTTTGTCAGAAAAGCACTCAGAGCGCTCTAAAACGTCGAAATATGGAATAAAATACCATTTAAGCACATTTTTCTGAGATTTTAATGTTTCATGTATTTTTTGAAAAATAATATGAAATATTCTAAAATAATATTGATTTTTATGGGAATTTTTAAAAAAAATTGTAAATAATTTATAAATATTCAAAAATGCTATAAAACGTTATTTTATTGCATTTTTTGACGATTCAAGGCATTTTCAAGGATTTTCTGAAAACTATTTTTTAGATAAAATATACCTATGAGTAAGACTCCTCAAAAAAAATCATAAAATTTCGCTTACTTTTCCCATAAATTTCAATTGCAGTAGAAATTCTATTTAAAAGTTTGATAATCTAAGTATTTTAGCTAAAAAATGAGTTTTGTCAGAAAAGCACTCAAAGTGCTCTAAAACGTCGAAATATGGAATAAAATACCATTTAAGCACATTTTTCTGAGATTTTTAAGTTTCATGTATTTTTTGAAAAATAATATAAATATTCTAAAATAATATTGATTTTTATGGGAATTTTTTAAAAAAATAAAAATAATTTATAAATAT
>WNWK01043344.1:0-15544 GCA_009830355.1 Cherax destructor
ATTTGAGTATTATACAAAATGATTTCTGTGAAGTCTCTTCTAATCGGCTTTAAACCTTAAGCATTGGTGAATCTTTCTTTTGAAAAAAGTCTAGACACGTTTTGGCTCTCGTAGTTGCCAGTTTGTCATTTTCCTGACGAAACTGTGGTAAATGGAAAGACAAGTCTTCATGTGATAACCTGTGAATGCCTCATCCGATTGGCGTTAAACTTCAATACCGATAACTTGATAATACAACTTCTGAGCGGCTTCAAATTTCAAGGCTGGTGTATTCGGGATAATGATCTATATGAGATGACTAGAAAATTTCTTTTTAGATTTTTTAATTACCTTTGAGAAGTGTAGGTTCTAATTTGCTGTTTTTATCGAAGAAATTGAGATACCAATTTTCATCCAATAACTCATGAATGTCTCTTTTGATTCACATCAGATGAACTTCACCGATAATATTTAACTGCATTAGAAACTCATGAGATAGTTCTCAGCATTCCTATCGTGTGCATTGAGACAGAGGGAGCTGAGGAATACTTTCTCTGATCGTCAGCGACGGAAATAATCTAACTTCCACGATTTTATGACATAGTCGGTCATATTGTTAGGAAGAGTGATATTATAATTCACTAACTTCCTCCATGAATTTCGTATATAACCTCAGAGCGTCTTTTCTGATTAACTCAAATTTTCAACACTAGTGAATTATAAGAAGGAAAGGTTCCGTGAAAGACTGGCTTTTGCAGGTGTCCTCTGCTCGAATTATATTAATCATTCACAAATCTCATTCCAGTGGGACATCCGGAAATAACTTCTGGTCAACTTCAACTTTTCAATACTCGTGAATCCTAAATAGAAGATGGTTTTATTATTAATAAAGTGTAGTTGACATTTTTCAATTTTTTTTCAATACATAATTGGAGTTTGTCTATAACTGAATGACACTGAACTTTAATGGCTGATGCTTTAGACTGTGAAGGTTGAATTTTTCAATTGCTAACTCAGTTAATAAACTTTGCAATAACCAGAAAATGCATCTTTTGGTTAACTTCAAACCTTTAGCTGATCCTTTTTTCAAAGGAAGCTTCGCCTTGATTTTTAGTTGTGTAATTTTCAATTTTCCTATTTCATCAAATTTTAGTTTATTTTTCTGAGATTTTTAATATTTCACTTTTTCAATAATATGAAAAAATCAATATGGATTTTTACTGGTATTTTTAAAAATATTGAAATTATTTATAAATATTGAAAAATGCTATAAAACGTTGATTTATTGCATTCTTTGACGATTCAATGAGTTTTCAAGTATTTTCTGAAAAACTAAATTTTTGGAATTGATTTCCGTGAAATAACTGGTAAATATCTCCTGATCAGGCTTTAAAACTTGGACACTTGCGAATCTTACTTAAAAAAGTTTGTATGGATTTTGGCTTGTGTATTGCCAGTTTGCTGTTTTAATGAACAAATTGGGAAAATGGAAATAGGGGTTTTCATGTATTAATTTGTGAAAGCCTCATCCGCTTCGCTTCAAAAAATTTCAACGCTAATAACTTGTTAACAAATCAGAACGGGTGAGGCTTGTACTCATGACATCTGAGTGGCTTCAAGTGTTTCCAGACAATGTCTGGAACCAGTGCTGATGCGAGTGATTTCAAAGCCAGAAAAGGCTGGTTTGAGAGATTTAAGAAACGTAGTGGCATACACAGTGTTGTGAGGCAGCCAGTTCAGACAAACGTGCGACTAAAAAATTTGTGCAGGAATTCAAGGGGTTCGTAGACACTGAAAAATTAGAACCCCAACAAGTGTTTAATTGTGATGAAACAGGCCTGTTTTGGAAGAAAATGCCAAGATTTCAAGTGCTAGGGAATTGGGATATTAATCTCTGTGAGATGACTAGAGAATGCCTTTTCTGATTGACCTTAAATTTTCAAAGATGGTGTTTCTTAGTGGGATATTTGAATTAGTTTTGGGCTGTGTATGTCCTAAGTTGTCTTTTTTTTCATAGAAAAAAACTGAGATATTTGTGAATGTCTCTTCTAATTTGCATTTTCACATCCGATTCCACACACTGCACTTTTCCTACTACGTTCATGGCGGTAGAGGGGGCTGGGGTTATGCACAACCGAAACCTTTCTTGGATCGCACAGCGATCGAAATGTATCTAGTCTGTATAGTAATTTTTTTGCGTAGTAGTGTAGGAAAGGTTGAGACAAACTAGGCAGAGGCGGTCCACTTATCTTTCTCTTTCCTGTTTGACACCCGTACCGGCGAACCTACAAGAAGAAGACACCCGTTAGCTTGTAAAGTTATTCCGTAAGGTTTTTAAGGCACGAGTTCTCATTTCTGAATCCATGTTCTGCTATACGAGTAATTCCGTGTTTTCCATGCGTTCCACCAGCTATTTGGGTATTATCCTTTCCATTACTTTCTACGATCATCTTAACATGGACATAGGTCTTTAATTTAGAGACTTCTGATTGGCTTTCTTCTCAAAAAAATGCTATTACATTTTCAGTCTTCCGTGTATATGGCAAGTCTTCTGTCACGCATTGCCTATTGTAGAGTTGCGTGATTGACTTACATAGAACAATAGTCTCTTCTCATTGTATTATTAATGGTAATATTTTATTGAATCTTGTATATAATATATTGTCTCCCTGAAGTCGCTTTATTCACTAGAGGTTTCAATGTATTTTCCTGTTTTTTTTTCATATACGACAGACTATTAATTGCGACGATATTAAAACCTCCTGAGCTTGTTACATATTTCTGTATTAATGTTTTTGAGTAACCCGTCTTCTTTCCTCAGCATTTTTTTTATGATGAAACTGTGACAAAACTTTCATTCTATTTTTCATTTTTTTTCTAATTCGCTATATTTTCTAATTTGCTTTATTTCGAACACTTACGCACTCTTGTCTCGGCTTTAGAGACGGAAGCTTTACTGAAGAAACTTAGTAAATTAGTTAGGCAGAACTGGCCCTCGTGAATCCATGCTGAGTATCGTTAGTCAAATTATGCATATCAAGATGACTTTTATAATATCAGCTATAATTGACTAGTAATTTGCCTACAGTTAAGGTCAGGCATTTTGGGCAGTAATTTGATGGGCATACGCGCTTATTAATTACAATTTGCTTTTTTATTAGACATTCAGTCCTGACTCTTCCTATTGTCTACGATACTGGTCTGGGTGCGCTCTATTTTTCCTCTGCCTTTTTCACTGTGGGTAAGTATAACCTTTTCTGACTATCCACTCCTTTTCGGTCAAAAAATTCATAATTATGCAGTCATGTTTGTATGTCATAAATCATCTCTTTTCTTCACAATTCTCGTTCTTATATTATTGAACACTTCTCCTTTAATTGTGCTTCTCGGTTTTACTCCCACTGGTTACGAGTGAATATAACTTGATTTGAGAGGGACCTGCCCATTAGATTTACTGCACTGGTTCTCAATGATTACCTTTGTACTTCTACCAGTGGGCCCCTCTGTCCTCTCATCAGCATTTTCCCCGTCTCACTTTGACAGTATATAAGTCTCCATTCTGTTGCTTCACCTTAACATTGTCCCAGAATATGAAGCAGAACTCTACTTCAGGCTGAGGGACGGAGCACCTGAAATCTACGTCTTCACATCTCCAATGTTCCTGTGGCCTCTGTATTCGACTGAAGAAGCCTCCTGTTGCACATGTGTCCTTCTTATCAACTTGTCGGCAATGTATACCATCTTATTAACAAGGTAGCAAGACTAACATGCAGGGACTGTTCATTCTTAGGGACTCAGGTCTCTGTATTTCACCTTCAGTGAAACTTTAGCTCTGGCCCTGCTTGCTGTTTAGCAATTCTCTGGTGAATTTCGTTATTGCTGGTTTATTCTTGTCATATTCCAGCCAGGGTCTTTTGCTGTTTTAGCAGGTTCCATAAAACAACCGCATGCAAACTTGGTCACATCGTGCTTAATATCCTTTATACGTATTCTCTTAAGCTTTTGAATTCTAGTGTTGGCATTTATCTAAACATAGAGCTTTTTTTCTGATTAGCAGCACCAGATGCTACCTCTTCTTTCTTTCCTCACAATTTTATTTAAGTACGTTGCTTTAGATTGTGACTGAGATGAAATACTCATCTCTAATGTTTTTATTTTGTATAGTTCTCTGATTCTGTCAGAGACTTAATCTGTGGAAGCATTAATCTGATATTTGTTCAGAAAGGATATGACAATATATGGGCTGAGTGACTAAGAAATCGTGTTGGGAATTCAGAGATTTTGCTGTAAATTGGGAAAATTTGGAGAAATTAACTGAATACTGCATAATATTGAGGAGAGGAGGTGGGTAGGATAGAGAGATAGAAGGATTGTAGTTGGGGATTGGATCTGTGCGTGTAAATTAGAGGGAGAGGTGAAGGGACGTGAGCCAGGAATTAGGTGTTTGCTTTGGCGGAATAGGTATATGTGAGTGGCTGTTTGCTAACGTTATCTAGGAGTTTAAAGAAGAGGGAGTAAGTGAGGTTTGTTGTTGGAGGTGTGAGCCAGGAAAAAAGAGTCCGTGTCTTCCTGGGTGTTGGCAGGAGTGGCAAGGATGAGACCTGTTAGGGTGTGGAGCAATGGGGATTGGAAACGTCTGACAGGGTGAATCGGTGGGGAGGGTGAAAGGGAGAGAGGATTTACTGCTAAGACTGGGAATATGACTGAGTGGAGGGAATTAGTAGTGGAGTATAGTGTTAAGGGTGTTCTGGCAGGTCCTTGGTCATATTGCTTGCTAAAGACGAGTTCATGTTTTGCCCGCCATTTTTTATATATATATTTTTATATATTTTGCATGGGTCATTCGCTCTTTCTCTCTCTCTCTCCAGGATATCCCACAACTACACCAATTTAAAAATCTTTCATACTTTGTTTTTACAAAGATACTGGGTGAGTAGGCCAACACAAAGGGCATTCTCAGGGTTCATGATATCTGTTGTGTCCACCGGTCTTGCTTTCTATTTCACCTCCTAAATATATTGCTGAAGAACATTTTCAACATTTTTCTATTATGCTTTTTTCTTGTGATTCGTGTGTGTGTACTCGCCTATTTGTGGTTGCAGGGGTCGATTCACAGCTCTGGTCCCGCCTCTTCGCTCCTAGTTGTACTCACTGAATTATGCTTGCTGGGGTCGGGACTCGGCTCCTGGCCCCGCCTTCTAGACCACTTTGATACATTTCAGTGATTTCTGCCCTCCTCTGCCTCATCATATCTACTCTTGAGTCTCCCTCCACCACTGCTTCGTCAAAGTCATTTCAATTCTCAAGCACCCTAAGACTAAATACTGTCTTACATACCTACGGTTCAGCTGTGTTTTCTTCTCCTTGTGTCCCATAGGACTCGACCTCCTCTGGAAGGTCGTTCACATTTATTAGGAATATTAGCGGTCCTATTACTGATCCTCGCAGAACCCCACTAGTTACTCTCTGTTGTCTGTCATTTGGGAGCTCCCTGACCCAGTGGACCGTTCCATCTCTTGACAATGCCTGTTTCTCTGGTTTCTTGAATAATTTTTAGTGGGGTACTATGTCAAATGCTTTGATGTAGTCTAAAAAGGCGAAATCCGTGTCATAGAATGCCAACAAGTTTACTGTTTACTAGGCGAGCTTTTCCATCGTCTAATCCGTAGATTTTTCTTGTAAGGTTCTCCTCTCCATGCTCTAATTTTTTTTCCCTTTTATTTTCTTCAGAAATTTTGACAGTATGCATGCTTGAGCTACTGGCCAGTATTTTAACGCCTACTATTTTTTTAATATATGGTGACCACACTTACCTGTTTAAATTTTCTGTCAATTGTTCTGAATGGAGAAAATGGTTGGTATACCATAGCTAATGCATCACATAGTCCTGCTCCTTCTTTCAGCACCTATGGAGATATGTTATTTGGTCCAATTGTTTTTTTTTACAAGCTCACTTAGTAGTTTCATCATTTTTTTATTGTGCAAATGCTTTCTAATACCTGTTGATCTTGTCTAACTACAGTTCCTTATAGTTACTCTTCACTTTCTTCTGTGTGCACCCACTATATGTGGTCGCAGGGGTCGACTCACAGCTGTGTGTGTGTGTGAGAGTGTGTGTGTGTGTGTTTGAGAGTGTGTGTGTGTGTGTGTGTGTGTGTGTGTGTGTGTGTGAAGGAGGTAGTAGAGTAAGAGGAAGCAGCAACCTCACCTACGTAAGCTGGAGCAGGTGAAGGCGAGCAAGCCTCTTATCGCAGCACCACTACTCTTCCTCACCTTCATACCTCCCCAGCTGCTCCACCCATTTACCCCAACCACCTGCAGCCCCACCTAACCACCTGCACCCACCCGTCTTTCATACCCATCCATCACTACCACTTATCGACCTACCTCACTTACCTATGACATCTCGTTTATTGTCATTTTACTGAATTTCTACTAAAGTATTTTACGGTAGGGTTTATGTCTACAAAATTCAGTAAATCAGAAAGTTATTTTTCTGCCTGGTTTGGCGACTCTCCTAAAGAAGCTGTAAGATCTGACTTGTGTTTAGGTGTGGCCTGAAGTATCATAAAGGTAAAGAGAATTGATAGTAAGACATACGAAAGGGCTGGAGAACAGCGAAAGTAAAGCTAAGGAAAGAATTTTGGAGCCGAGTGATTGGGAGAACCTTGGAAGACCTCAGAACCTGTGATTCTTTTTCTCTGTTTGTGGACATTTCTAAGATTATGTTATAACATAAGATTTTGCTCTTCATTTTGACAGTAAAATAAATCGTCCATGTTTCTGGTGCTATAACTGTTTTTTTCCCCTCCGAATGCGAGTTACTGGCTCACTCTGTCTGGTCATAAGCTAAGTAAAACCCTTTTATTTACTATTATTTGTAACATTTTTGTATGATATATTTGTTCCATTTTGTTAGATATAGTTTTATTATTCAAAGTGTCTTTTATCATGTATCTGAGAAGTGAAGAAAAATTTATTTGGGATAGAATTTTTCTGTCTGAGGATAAACAATGGAGATGGTTTCAGTGTTTGAATGTGGATGGGTAAAACCCGAACACGGTATATTATTAACGAAATTATTAACGAAACCTTATTATTGCTCCCTGTGTTGCTATGTTAATCACCCTTCATATATTTTTGTTAATCTCTGTGTTAATTATTTATCAGAATGTTCTATTTGCCTACGCCCACCTACCCCACCCACTTACACCACGAACCCAACTACCCCACCCACTTACACCATGAACCCACCTACCCCACCCACTTACACCACGAACCCACCTACCCCACCCACTTACACAACGAACCCACCTACCCCACCCACTTACACCACGAACCCACCTACCCCACCCACTTACACCACGAACCCACCTACCCCACCCACTTACCCGAACCCACCTACCGACCCACCTGCCCCACCCACTTCACCACGAACCCACGTTGCCCCACTTGCCGCAATCACCTACACTATTCACATACCCTAGCTGCACCTTGCAGGTGGTGTCAGGTGGCAGCCGCTGCTGTAAGGTGATCTCAAGTAGATTCAGGCTGTGCCAGGTGGAGACAGGTTAAGGCAGGTAGCGGCAGGTGGTGGCAGATGGCAGCAGGCGGCGAGGAGAGGCTCAGGTAGCAACATGTCATCTAAATGACGCACCTTCTCTGACGCACAACCTAGTTAAGCACCCATGTGTTAGACCACACCTGTGTTAGACCACACCCATGTGTTAGACCACACCTGTGTTAGACCACACCCATGTGTTAGACCACACCTGTGTTAGACCACACCCATGTGTTAGACCACACCTGTGTTAGACCACACCCATGGGTTAGACCACACCCATGTGTTAGACCACACCTGTGTTAGACCACACCCTTGTTTTAGACCACACCCATGTGTTAGACCCCACACCTGTGTTAGACCACACCCATGTGTTAGACCACACCCATGTGTTAGACCACACCTGTGTTAGACCACACACTTGTTTTAGATCACGCCGTTGTGTTAGCCCACACATGTTAGACCACACCGTTGTGTTAGACCACACACACATATGTAAGACCACACATAAAAGTCAGACCACATCCATGTGCTAGACCACACACAAGTGCTTGAACACATATTTTAGACCACAAGAGATGCAATTATGTTGTGTTTGATGTTTGAAAACTCATTCACATATAAAACAAACTATTTAAAATTCTGGGGATGTCCTGGTTAAATTAAAATCGTGATTTTAATAGATTATGTAATTGCTGCATGTGCACGGGGTTAGGCAGGAGGGATGCGGGTAACCTGTCGTTCATACACACATTCCATGTAAACTATGAAGGAATAAACGTTTGAGGTCTATTACCACCCGTTTGTTATATTATTCAAGATTTATATGTTCATTTGGTATAAATGTGTTAAAGGTGAGGTTAATGGGGCTTAAGACCTATAGACTTCACTCAGGTCATTAAGGCTGTTCATAAACCTTACTCATAAAAACATAAGAAAGAAGGAACACTGCAGCAGGCCTACTGGCCCATCCGAGGCAAGTCCAAGTCTCCAACCGCCTTAAGACAATACCCCGACCCAGCCAGGTCAGGTTACATTCACTTAAGGAAGGAGCACGGCATCTGACCTAGTGGCACAAGCTAGTCAGGACCAACTCACACCACTCGCACCCACTCATATATTTATCTAGCCAACCACCTTTATTTAACCCTCCCCAGGTAGTCAGGTCACTTCCACTTAAGGAATTATTACGGCATCTAACCTAGTAGCACAAGCTAGTCAGGTCCAACTCAAACCCACCCACACCAACTCATGTATTTATCTAACCTATTTTTAAAACTACACAACGTCCCAGCCCCTATGACGGTACTCGGGAGTTTGTTCCACTCATCCACAACTCTATTACCAAACCAGTGCTTTCCTATATCCTTCCTGAATATGAACTTTTCCAACTTGAAACCATTGCTGCGAGTCCTGTCTTGGCTGGATATTTTCAGCACGCTATTTACATCCCTTTATTTATTCCTGTTTTCCATTTATACACCTCAATCATACCCCCTAATTCTACGCCTTTCTAGAGATTGCAGATTCAAGGCCCTCAGTCTATCCTCATAGGGAAGATTTCTGATACATGGGATAAACTTTGTCATCCTCCTCTGTACGTTTTCCATTGCATTTATATCCATTCTGTAATACTATGACCAGAACTGTGCAGCATAATCTAAATGAGGCCTAACCAAAGATATATAGAGTTGAAGAACAACCTGAGGACTTCTATTATTTATACTTCTTGATATGAAGCCAAGGATTCTCTTAGCTTTATTGTGAACACTTATGCATTGTTGTCTTGGTTTCAGATTACTACTAACAGAACTCTAAATCCTTCTCGCAATCACAAGTATTAAGATCTACATTATTCAGTTAATGTGGCATGGTTATTGTCCTGCCCAATATTTAGAACTTTGCATTTGTCTACATTAAACTGCATCTGCCACTTCTCCGACCACTGCATCAGTCTATTCAAATCATCATGGAGTGCTCTAATGTTCTCATTAGAATGAATTAGACGGCCTATTTTGGTTCATCAGCAAATTTGCTTATGTTGCTATTTATTCCCTCATCTATGTCGTTTATGTAAATTGTAAACAAGTGTGGAACACCGCTTGAGACGTGCCCCCATTCTGATTTCTCTCCATTTATGCAAACTCTCTGCCGCCTATTTATCAACCATGCCTCTACCCAGGAAAAAAATTTCTCCTCCTATTCCGTGTGCCTTAATTCCTCAGTAGCCTCTGATGTGGAACTTTATCGAAAGCCTTACTGAAGTCCATATCCACAATATCATATTCATTACCATGATCTACCTCCTCAAACACCTTAGTGAAAAAGTTAGTAAATTCGTAAGACTGGAACGCCCTTAGTAAAACCATGTTGAGATTCATTATTCAATTTATGCCTTTCAAGATGGCTACGAGTTGCCTCGGCAATTATTGATTCCATAAATTTACCAACTATTGGTCTATAGTTCGAAGCTAAGGACCTGTCACCTGCCTTGTAAATAGGTATTACATTTGCCCTTTTCCACTTGTCTGGCACTATGCCAGTTCGTAGTGACATATTGAAAAGATTTGCCAAAGGTTTGCTAAGTTCCTCTTTACATTCCTTTAAAAATCTTGCAAACAGTTCATCAGGGCCTGGGGATTTGTTAGGTTTTAATTTCTCTATTTGCCTGAGGACCATGTCACTAATTACCCCAATCGAGCATAGTCTATTATCTTCGTGTTCTACATAATTTATTATTTCTGGAATTCCGCTAGTATCTTCCTGAGTAAAAATTGAGAGGAAGTAAGTATTGAAAATTTCACACATATCCTTATAACTGTCCGTGATCTGTCCTGAGTTACTCTTAAGTGGGCCTATCTTGTCCCTAATCTTACTTCTGTATACCTGAAAGAACTCTTTTGGGTTAGTCTTCGAATCCTTGCGACCTTAGCCTCATAATCCTTTTTGCTTTTCTTATTCCTATTTTATTTCTCTCTTTAATTGAAAATATTGATTTCTTATCTGTTCATCCCCTCTTTTGATACCTATATATGCCTCTCTTTTGACCAATGAGATGTTTTAATCTATTGTTCATCCATTTAGGATAATTTTTATTAGATCTAATTTCCCTACTCGGAACAAAAGTTGTCTGGGCAGCTAGAACTATGCTCTGGAAAACGTCATATTGGCAGCCAAAACCACCTACCTGACCCATAGTCAGGTCATCCCAATTAGCCACCTAGGTAATTTCTCAGCCCCATGAAGTCGGCTAAGCGAAAGTCTGGAACAGGGACTTGATTGCAGTTACCTGGGTAATTCCATGATATATTGAAACTAAGTGATTTGTGATCCTTTGCCCAAGCTCTTCATTAACCTCAAGATTATTAATTAGTGATTCTTTGTTGGCAAGAACCAAATCAGGCAGTTGCTACCTCTAGTTGGTTCTGTCACAAACTGTTTTAAAATCAATCCTGAACCGTATCAAAAAAAGTTACTAGACTCAAGATTCCGTCCTTTTCCAATCAATATGTTTAAATTGAAACTCCCATTCCCAAAATTTTCATATCGAGCCTTATGAATTTCGTCCCAAGCAGCCTGCACTCCCCTCGGCTTGGGGGGCCCGTAAATCACACCAAAAAAATTTTTTCGACCATCGAAAACGAGCCAAACAGATTCTGTGGATGTTTTAATCTTTTCTTGTCTAACAAACAATTTAAATTTCTCTGACCTACATCGCCCTCCCCCCCCCTTCCTGTTGACCCCCTCAGTGTGGAACAGTTTATATCCCTTTTGTTGCACTCGGAAGGCATTTCTCTATCTTTCAGGTTGAACCAGGTTTGTTATAGCAATAAAATCTATATTACCTGCACTTGCAAGTAATCTTACTCATCTATCTTATTTCTTAGACTCCCTATTTGTATAGTAAACCAAGGGGCTAGTCATTTGCCCTCTATATCTCCCCTTTTTTTTTATCATAATAATCACAAAAATAATCATAATAATAATAATAACGTGAAAATATGTTGCGCAAAATTTTATGTTTATGATTTTTTATGTGGGAGGACTTTAGAAAATTCCGGTGATTCCCTTTCCCTTTTTTTTAGTTTTATTGGGGAAAGTTTTAATTTAATATATATTTTTAAATATATATATATATATATATAAAATTTAAAATAAATTAAAAATTTTCCAAAACCAAAAAGGGGGGGTTTTTCCCCCGCCATCTCCGGGTAAGGAAACACGTCCCGTGCCCTTTTTACCCCCCCCCCATGACCGGGTTTAATACCCCTTTTTGTTTTCTTACAATGTTTTAATATTTTTTATTTTAATAATTTTTTTTTATTATATATTTTTATATATATATATATATATATATATATATATATATATATATCCCAGCCTCATGAAAAAAATTAAAAAAATTTTTTTTTCAGTTTTTTTCGATTTAGGGAAAATAATATTTAATTTTGCATATCCCTTTTTTCTAACAAAAAATTTGTGTATTTTTGTTCCATTGGGTACATTAAAACACAGCAGTAGTTTATTGTACAATTCTTAATTGGCCATTTTTAAAGGTAACCCCAAATTTTGGGGAAAAACAATTGCATTCTTATTCATTAAAATCACAATCAATTTCTTTTGACAGTTAAAAAATATACTAATAAAAGTGCTTTTAAAACCCCCAACCCCGATTTCTACCAGATTACTGACAAAATCATCCATAATTATTTGAGAATACGGCATTTTAAAAAAATAAAACCCAGATTACTAAGTGATTTCCCAAGATTTCTTACAGTTCGCCCACCAACATTTGATTACTCAAGGAATTTGGAATATTATCGAGTGCTTATAAAATATTAAAAAGATTTCATTGATTTTTCTAAATTACTAAAAAAATCCAAAATTACTAAAAATTACTTCAGATTTAAAAATATTACCCCCACATTATTTCAAGATTACCCCCACATTACTTCAGATTACTCTCACAAAACTTCCATCTTCCCCCAAATTATTTCCCCAGATTATTTCAGATTACCCCCATATTAACCCCAAATTATTTCTAGATTACTCCCATTACCCCATGATTCCCCTTTAATTCCCCAAATTACTCAGCGCACGGCACTCAAAAAAAGGTTAGCCGGGTTTTTAATCTGCACACCACCTTTATGGCACTAAAAATTGCTCGGAGGTAATACAGTGCTACGATAAATTAATTCCCCGTAGCTGACAACCACTCTACATTTTTTTTAAAACCAAAAGGGACTCTGGTACTGCGTAGTGGACACAGGCGTAGTACTGTGACTCGCTGCCTAAAAGAAAACAGATGTACTCTGGTAGTGATTCACTGGTGATAATACAATAATGAACCCTGGGCATGCAGAAAAATTTTTTTATGTTGATACACGGATGTACTCAGCATCAATGTATAATGTACATACAGGTGCTCGGATGTTAAAGTCTAGTTATTGATTGAGTAATTGTGAGCACAATCATCGAGTTTAATTTAGGACAATTGATTTCCTGTGTATTTTTTTAAAAACCCCTACACTAAAAAATTTTAAAAAACCCAAAAGGGGAAAATCTTCTGGGGTTTTTTACATAGAGTTTAATTTTATCCTTTTGTAAAAAAGGGGGCAACTGTTCTTGGCTGTTCTAAACCGGGGGGAAAATTTTGGGCCCCCCTGACCATTGCTATTAAAAACCCTTTCACACAAACAGAAAAAAATAATAATAATAAATTTAAAAATAATAATAATAATAATAATAATAATAATGACAATAATATTTAATAATAATAATGGCAATAATATTAATAATAATGACAATAATAGTAATAATAATGACAATAATATTAAAAAATAATGACAAAAATCCCAAAAAAATAAAAAATATAATAATAAAAATTTTTCAATAATATAAATACTACTACTACTAAAAAATTTAAAAATTAAAATAATAATAATAATAATAATGCCAATAATAAAAAATTTGCCCAAAAATAATAATAATAAAAATTTAAAAATAATAATAATAATAAAAAATAATAATAATAATAAAAAATAATAATAATAATAATAATAATAATAATAATAATAATAATAATAAAAAATTCGAAAGTAAAACTATTTTTGGGTTTTAAAAAACCCAAAAATTTTTCCCTTGGGGTCCCTAATTCCCCATCCTTTTGTAGAAGCTCAGGGTGAAGGTATTCAAACCCTTGGGTTTCCAAAAATACTTTTAATAAAAATTTAGTAAAATAAAACTTTCTTTGGGTTTTTTTCCCAAAAACCTTTTTTCCCTGTTTTTTTTGGGTAAAAAGTGATTGCCCCCTTTTTAAATTATTTATATTTATATATTTATTTATTTCTTTAATAAAACACTGGAATATTTGTTTATTGACAGGACAGCCTTGAATAGTTTGTTCTATGGGATTGTCATTTTGTACACTGTACCTTCAAGTCATCATATAAATGATATTTTATCAAACATCTTCTTTCATAATTCATCCTTATAAATGTAATTTCTTGTTTTTGCATTATGTACAATGATCTTTTTCATCAAAACATCTTTCCTGCATATCATTTAAATTGTGGGGTTCAATGGGATGTTTATAATAATTAAAATAAAAGAAATTTGCAGTATCACTGAAGAGACGGGGCTAGATCTCGTCGCTGGTAATGCTGACGGAAGATTCTTCCATAAAAAATTTTTTCTATGGTCCAAAGGTGGGCCATTGTGACAATGCAACAGTAAGTCTTATTATTTCCTTTAGGTACATTACTGGTGATTTTGTTTTTTGTCTGTTTCCCGGGGGGGATGGTTGGAGGGGGAGGAAGGTTGGAGGAGGGAGGGGGATGGTTGGGGGTGTGGGGTGGGGAGGTGAGGGGGAAGGTTGGGGGGGTGAGGGGATGGTTGGAGGTGTGGGGATGGTTGGGGGGGGTGGGGAAGGTTGGGGGGGGGTGAGGGGATGGTTGGAGGTGTGGGGATGGTTGGACGATGTGAGGAAGGTTGGTGGGGTGAGGGGGGTGGTTGGAGGGTGTGGGGGTGGTTGGAGGTGGGGGTGGTTGGAGGTGTGAGGGGGGGGGTTGGAGGAGGTGGGGATGGGTTTGGGGGGGTGGGAAGGTTGGTGGAGGTGAGGGGATGGTTGGAGGTGTGGGGGTGGTTGGAGGGGTGGGGATGGTTGGAGGTGAAGGGATAGGTGGGGTGTGGGGGTGGTTGGAGGGTGAGGGGGGTGGTTGGAGGGGGAAAAGGGGATGTTGGGGGAGGTGAAGGGGTGGTTGGAGGAGGTGAAGGGGTGGTTGGAGGAGGTGGGGATGGTTGGAGGGAGGTGAGGGGGTGGTTGGAGAAAGGGAGGGGGATGGTTGGGGAGGTGAATAATGGTTGGAAAGGGGGAAGGGGTGGTTGGAGGGGAATAATGGTTGGAAGATGAAGGGGTGGTTGGAGGAGGTGAGGGGGTGGTTGGGGAAAGGGGAGGGGGTGGTTGGAGGATGAGGGGATTTGGAGGAGGTGAAGGGATGGTTGGAGGAGGTGAGGGAAAAGGTTGGATGTAAAAGGGGGTGGTTGGAGGGGGGGAGGAAATGGTTGGAGGTAGAGGGGATTTGGAGGGGGGGAGGAAGGTTGGAAGAGGGGATGGGATGGTTGGAGAGGTGAGGAAATGGTTGGAGGTGAGGGGATTGTTGGGGGGGGTGAGGTGATGGTTGGAGGAGGTGGGGATGGTTGGAGGATGTGGGGATGGTTGGAGGATGTGGGGGATGGTTGGAGGTGAGGGGGGTGGTTGGAGGGGGGGGATGGTTGGAGGAGAGCGGATGGTTGGAGGGAGACGGATGGTTGGAGATAGAGCGGGGGGACGGAGGTAGGGGATGGTTGGGGAGGTGAATGGATGGGTGGAGGAATTGGGGGGTGGTTGGCGGAGGTAAGGGGATGGTTGGAGGAGATGAGGGGATGGTTGGAGGTGAGGGGGTGGTTGGAGGGGGTGAGGGGGTGGTTGGAGGTGAGGGGGTAGTTGGAAGGGTGAGGGGATGG